>WELB01000205.1:94610-108645 GCA_009602725.1 Spirogloea muscicola
CGCCGCGCCCGCACACGTCCCCCCCCGCCCTCCTCCACCGCGCCCAGATGCTCCGCCGCCTCCCGCCGCCCTCGGTGGCCTCTTCTCTGCAGCCTCTTGCACAGCCTTTCTTCTTTGTGGCTTGGGCGCCTTCCTGGCCGTCTCGCTGCAGCGGTCGATGTCCCGCGCGCTGCACCTGCGGGCCGGCAAAGCCCTCGCTGCTGCCTCTAGCTCTGGCCAGGGGACCCACTACTTTCTTCTTCCAGGAACCTAGCGTCTCTGACCTGAGGCTGCTTAGCAGGGGTTACTGAGTGATCCGTAGCTGCTTTGTTTCTTTGTGTGCTTGTTTTTCTTAGCGCTTCCCCTGGCCCCCTTCTCGTACTCTGTTCATTCTTTTTTGGGCTGGCTCTTCCAGCCCCTATCCTCAATGGGCGAGCACTTTCTTTCCGGCCCTCTGCACCTTGCTCATTCTTCTCGCTGGTTTGTCGGATTGAGCCTCCTCACTCGTAACTACCGAGTGGTCCATCCTCCCCCCCTACTGCCGTAGCTTCTTCAGGCCCCTTCTTCCATTGTCCATTCTTTTTGGGTTGGCTTTGCCAGCCCCTCTTCTTCTCGCCCCTTTGTAGCTGCTAAGCGTTTTTGGCCACGCGCGCGCTGGCCGCGCTATGGCTGCTGCTTCCGGGTTTGGGCAAAGTGCCGCTTTTCCTTCTTCGAGTTACGCTGATCTTCTGTTGCTCACACGTGGATACTGAGCTTCCATCTGACTCTCCCTTTGCACCATCCCGTGTAGTCCTAGTTGTTCGGGGTCGCTGGCGCAAGTGTATCGAATGCGCCTGGCCGTCTCACTGCAGAGGTCTATGGCCCGGGCGTTGCACCTTCGTGCCGGCAGAGCCCTCGCTGCTGCCTCTGGCTCTGGCCAGGGGACCCACTTCAACGAGCCTAGCATCTCCGACCTGCGGCTGCTTAGCAGAGGTTACTGAGTGATGCGTAGCTGCTTTGTTTCTGTTTCTTAGCGCTTCCCCTGGCCCCCTTCTCGTATTCTGTTCATTCTTTATCGGACTGGTTTTTCCAGCCCCTCAATGGGCGAGCACTTTCTCTAGTCGTTCGCACTCAGGCTCCCTCAGACCTTGTCCATTCCTTTGGGCTGGCCTTTCCCAGCCGCCAGTCAATCTGGCCGCGCTTCTTCCCGTGCTTCGTAGTGTAGTCCTTTTTACGGCACTTCTTTCTTTGGCTTTGGACATTCTTTTTGGGCTGGCTTTGCCAGCTCTTCTTCTCTATTGGAGTAGGTCTATCTTTGGCCCCTTCGAACCGTTGTCAATTCTTTTCGGGCTGGCTTTTTACAGTCCTTGCCCACATTGGAAGTGCCACTTCTCTTCTAGACCCTCCCGTCATCTGGCCCCTTCGAACTTTCGTCAATTCTTTTCGGGCTGGCTTTTCACAGCCCTTGCCCCCATTGGGAGAGCCACTTCTTCTGGTTAGAAAACAGAGCTCAGGAACAGGTCATCCGTATTCCTGGGCTGGCCAATTACAGCCATGGCCCTCATCCTGGAATAGTCTCTCTCTTGAAGATGTTGTTGAAGATGGTAGAGGCTGTGTAATTATGAAGTTTTTCCTTTGTGGCACCTTCTTGTGGCCTGGGATATTCTCCATTCATTTCTGGGCTGGGCTTTGCTAGCCCCTCTTCTTCTTGTGGGCTGGCTTTCCATGCTACCTAGGGTGAAGTGGTTGCCCTACATGGTACTTGCTTCGTTGTTTGTTTCAGCGCTCCTCGGCCCCTTCGGACCTTGTCAAATATCTCCGAGCTTGCTTTTCACAGCCCTCATCCCCCTTGGATGAGCTTACATTTCACTGCCCTCGCCCGCCGGGCGGTGTTTCCTATTTTCAAGTTCTTTGGACCTCTCACGAGCGAGGCCAGCCTTCCAGCAAGGGGACTGCTTTCCAGCGGCTAGTCTTTCTGGCTTGCGGATGCTGACTAGAGGTCACTAGATGATGTCACATGTGGTTTATATGTGGTACTTCTTTGCTTGTGTGTTTCAGCGCTTCTCGGCCCCTTCTGAGGCCGCCCCTGACAAATAGGAGTGGACAAGGTCCAGGGGCCAGCACTGAGTAGGACCAGACGACCGGAGTCCGAAGGGGGCAGCACCTACGATGAAAGAGGGTTCGTGAGCCTGCTTTTGGATGTTCAGTCTGCCACCCAACACAATACCATCTTGGCGCGTGCTCAGGGAGGGCGCCGGGCTTGCGCTCCTCCGCGGTTCTCTCCATCACCCCAAACCCTGCTCTGCAGCACGAACCCCGCGCCCCACCCAAGACCACCTGCGCGCACCACCACGCTGCTGATGCTGCAGCTGCTCTGCAGGCTGTGTCAGGGTGGCACGCTGCCCAGTCACCCAGGGAAGGCCTTGGTCCCTTCGTGCCAGCAGCACCACTGCTCTGTCAAGCAATGGTCGTGCCGCCCTCAATATTCCAGCTGCTGGAGCTCGGGGCACAATGGATGGATTCTGGCACCCATCGGTTATCGATCAGGCACCCACATCGTTTATTGGTGGCAGGTGCATCCTTCTCCTTATCTCCACAGCAAGAGGCTGCATGCTGAGCTCCGGCTGCACTTCAGACAGAACCTGCTCGTTGTCTGGGCCAAATTCTGTCAGCCTGGCGCCCCAGTAGTGATTAATTCGGGCCTCCTCCTCGGGCAGTACGGTTGTCTCCCCGCTGCGCATGATCCACTTGTGCGGCTGCTTGGACGGGATGGCCAGCAGGTCGTCCAGCCTCACCAGCAACTTGGTCCGCGCAGGATAGTCGTGCGTCCCCTCCAGCCAATGCTTCCGTCTCTAATGAGCAAGGAGGGCACATACCACAGGCACAGACAGGGTCAGGACGCCCAATGACGCCCGCACCATCAGCAGCCCTCGTGGCTGGCCCCTCCAGGTTCCACTTGGGCTGCTCACATGTGTAGGTCCAGGGCACATCACAACTAATAATCATTCACAACAGTCCAAACTTCTGTGACCTGCGACATCTGACAGGTTCGAAGCCTGACACGAGCCTGCTGTGCCCTTCCAACACGCTGGCTGCTTGCTTGATGGGGGTGGGCATGCTTTCTGCCAGGGTCCCCATGATGGAAAGATAGACCTCAAGCAGCAACGGTGGAAGTAGCTTCTTGGCACCCCACGCTGCTCATTGACAGCCTGCTTCTCGGCACAATTACTGTTTCTCGGCAGAAGCAGTCATTGCGAGGCAATACCTGGTAGCGTTCAATAAGCAGGTGAGATTGGTCCCGTTCTGGCGTCCCAAGAAATAGGAGGCCCCGTAAAAGGATCTGGAAGGCAAGCAGCCGTCCTCTTTGGGTCAACACCTGATGTGGGCACCAGCATTAGCAGGATTCCAAGCTCTTGGCCAAGGCACTCACACAAAGGCAGCTTCACGCTGGGAGCCAAAGCACCTGAGTCGCCGACGGATAGGCAACCTTGACTCTCTCGATGAGGCGAGTCAGGAACCCAGGCTGCGCATCCTTGAGGACCACCGGGTACTCGTCCACATCCATTGCCAGCAGCCACTGGGGCACCGCTAAAGGCACTTGCTTACGTATGGACGTGCCCATGGGAAGGACGCAGTGCTAAGCTTGCCAAGATGCATGCCCACGTGATGAGCACACCTCAGTCGTGTCGCTGTAGTGCAACACGCAGTGAGCAGCGGCATTGTCCTGCTCAAAGTGGAAGTCATCCATGAGGTGGCCTGGAAATAGGTGGTGGAAGCGGTGGTAGGAGACGAACTCCTCTTTGACATAGGGCCGCAGGGCCTCTTCCTGGCACACACAGTCAGATTGGACCCAGCAGCGCAGACAAGGGCATCAGCACAAGCTGAGTGACAAACGGCATTGCATATTGCCTGGGGTCCTCAGTGCCCACAGCTTCATGGCATTCTCTTCTGTGGTGGCCCCATTCAATGGCTCCAGCAGGAAACTACGGAGCAGCTCCTCAGAGGCAGGCAGGTCAGCGATGATAGCAGGCCGGCAATTATTTGGCCCCCTGGCAAGGCTCGTACCTGAGACTCCTCGTCGCTCTTGGCAGTGTCGTACCAGAAGACGTGCTCCATGCCAGCATAGCGCATGTACTCGAGCCACTGGCGGACCTCGAATGACGTGATATTGAAGAGATCGGCCTTGAAGATCCGATTGAAGATGAGCGCTGAGAGGAACCGCTGCTGGTTTCCAGCGGCCTTTGGGCGGCTGCCAGCAGCTGCAGGTGGCCGTGGGACCATCCATGCTGACTGCGGGCTCAACTGGACGTCTAGGACGCCGGCTTGCCGCGAGTAAGCTGGCCACAGCAGGATGCCGGGAAACGCCTCCCGTGTGATGGGCTCTGCAGCCCTGCCGCCGCCGGTGGCGTCGTCGGCCGCGACTGCCAAGGCCGCGGCGCTCCTCGTGGAGCCGGCTGGGAGTCCTGCCCGCCCAAGCGCCTGCTGACAATCAGCTCGGCGGAGCCTGCGGCGCCAGCGGCGCGGCAGCTGCCGCTCAGTGGCACGCGGTGGCTGCCACCCCACCCGTCAGAGCCGAGCTGCCGCCGCCGTCGGGGCCAGGCTCTGCCTCGCCGATGCGGACCTGAGACCCACGACAGCGGCGGCGCCCACATCAGTGGCGGCCGAGGCGGAGGCGCAACCCGGGAACGCTATGCCCGCCGCCTCCATCACAGCCCGGCGGCGGCAGGCGGCGGCGTAGCGGCCAGCGCACCGCCGGCGTTCGCCAGCCAAGCCCCAATCACCAGGCGGGAGTTGGAGAGGAGGACGACGAAGGTGGCCACAGCCAGGGCGCCCGCCGCCAGCGCCAAGCGGAGGACCGACGGCAGCATCTCGCGCCCGCCTAGCGGCGCTCACGCTGCCGCCGCCGCCGCCGCCCGCCGGCTCGGCGGGCGGNCGGCGGGCGGCGGCGGCAGGCGCGGGGCTGGCCCGATGGGCAGCCCGCTCGCAGACGCCAGGTAGAGGACACGTGTCTGCTGATAACAATGGACTCTTCCCAGTAGGAAAAGCCAAAAGTTCTTCCAGTAGAGGGGCGTTGGCTGCGATTGGCCAGCCCAGAAAAAAGCATGATCCATGCCCTGGGGTTTAGGGCCAGAAAAGCGGTATACCACCCAGCTACTGAAGTGGCCACCGGGTGCTCAATATTCCCTAGTGGCCACGCAGTGAGAAGTGCAGAGCTGCACTACTTTGACCACCACCTGAAAGGAAGTGGCTCCTCTAAAGTGGCTCGACCTGCTGGCCAGGCTTGCGCGGCGCTCTGTGTCCCGCAGGCGAGATGAGCCGGCTGACTTCAGCGCCGCTGGCTTGTGGGCCCAGGCATATCGCATGCGATAGTCAGTCTCCCTTCAGCGGTCCATGGCCCACGCCTTGTATCTGCGTGCTGGCCGTGCTCTGGCTGCAGCCTCTGGCTTTCGTCAGGGGGATAGTTTCCCGGCAGCTAGTCTGTCGGATTTGAGGCTCCTTTCTCGTAGCTACTGAGTGGTCCACCCTCCACCCGTTCTGACATAGCATCTTCAGGCCCCTCCGTCATTGTGGCTTTAGGTCCCTCCGTCATTTGGCCCCTTCGCACCTTTTTCAATTCAAATTTGGGCTGGCATCTCACAGCCCTTGTCCCCACTGGGAGAGCCACTTCTTCCCAAAGGGGGAAAATGTAAGGAACCTCACCCTAAACACGCAGTTAGGGAGAGTGTCCTTATTGAGATCGAACGTAGGGGGTTTAGGAGCCAACCCACTACACAGGCAAAGCACTAGCGCAAAGGGGCTGCAGAAGACAGGCCCTGTGGCGCCGCCGTCCGGTGGCAACTCCACCTCCTGGGCGCAGGCCGGCGCAGCAGGCCCCGCAGCAGAGTGCGGCGGCGGCTGCGGCTGCGAGCAGCGGCAAGGCAGCCTGGGCTTCACCGGCTTCGAACTGATTGTTGAGCAACAGCCCCCAAGGCTCCTCGTGCTTCCCCGTGCCACCCCCCCTCCAGGAAGTGACGTGTGTATTAAGAGATGGGGAGGCCATGTGTGGCCAAGTACAAAGGCAAGCACATTGACAAATGCACGTCACCTGCTGCTGAGCCGACCCGCTCAATAACCACGAGTCAGCACATAGAGGTCGCTAGCTGATGCTCGAATACCGGATGGCAATCGACAAGCTCTCAAACTACCAGCCAAGGCTCGACCAGCTTTCGGATGCAACGCATGCGCCTGAGCTCGCTGCAGACAAGCTGACACTCGACGTCGCAAAAATGACAGGTAGGCAGCCGGCATACCCATCTGGGCTGGAAGCATATCCCCTCCAGGGGTGTGAGCGGGTCGCCCCAAGGCCCGCCTTGCGGCAGGCCCAAAGGTCCTCCCTTGAACGGGTGGATCCTGGCGAGGGGTATTTCGAACGGGCGGGGCCAACCTCTGGGTGGGGCACCTGCCCGTCAAGCCAGCCCGCCACCTGGCGGGCCCGCCACTTGTCCCAAATGGCCGGTTATGTAACGCCACCAGTGCCATGTGGCTTAAGCAAACGGCTGGTTCATTACAGGCAAGGGCTGTGAACAGCTAGCCCAATGAGAAGTGACAGTATGAAGGGGCCAAAAAGCGCTGTCTCAGAGATTGGGTAGGATGGATCCTTGGTAAACACGAGTGAGGAGCCGCATATTCGAAAGACTAGCAGCAGCGTCGTAGAATGGCGCGCTATGCGCATGAAAATGAAAGGGAGGCTAATTCGAGCCTTAACAGTAGTCCTCATGATGGGGCGGCAGGACTACCCCGTAGCAATCACCTCCTACCAGCCGCAATGACACTGCGGCATTGGACCTTGTTCATTCTTTCTGGGCTGGCCTTTCACAGCCTCCGCCCCCATTGGGAGAGCTCACCTTTGTTTGGGTGCATAGGTCCTCCTTGATATCCCTACATGAGAAAATCAAAAGTCTAGTATATGCACGACATGAGGATATGCTTCCAGCCGAGATGGGCATGGGGCGTTGTCGTTTTTACGACATCGTGTGCCTTGTCAAATCGTTTCGGGCTGGCTTATCACAGCCCTTGCCCCCAATAGGAAAGCCCTTTTCTTTCCTCTCCCGGGCCGATCACTTCTTCCCATGCGCCATGGACATATACGGCGGCTACGGAACGAAATGGGTTGCCCTCCTCCATCACCTGGCACAGCGTGTCGATGCCCGCCAGCGTAGTCGGGCGGGTAGCTTAGGGCATTCTAGCATCCCGCAAGACATCGTTGCCTGCTTTAGAATGCCGCTATCATTGAGTCTACAGTGCTCCCAGGCACTCGGGATACACCAGCGTGCTGGGCGTAAATAAGGGCAGGCTAATGGCTTCCGTGGTGGTGGTCTGGCTCCTCAGCTTAGCTAGTCAGATACTTATGTGCTCACTCGAGGATACTAGTGCCCCCCTTAGCCAACTCATTACCCCGTTACCAGGACACTTGTAAGGCTAGACTTTGCCATCTCTTTCAATTTCATGCGTACCGCGCGCCTTCCCTTCCTCTAGGTGAAGCGTGTTGACACTTTGGAGGCCACCTGGGCCTCGGCGGTGCAAAGCAAACCCTTGGGACCACTGGAAGGACATAGATAGAAGCAAGCGCGGCCAGCTTAACTGGTGGCCGGGAGATAGACGCCTGCGGTAGCAGGACACAAGACCCGAAGACACCGAGGTTCCAGGAAGTGCTTGCACCCTGTTTCTCCCCTCAGCTCAACTGTCTTCTACTGCTGACACGGGGGTATTGAGGGGCCCCGTCACGAACACCTGTATGCATCTGGCTGGCAGTTTACAGCCGATTCTTTAATATGAGCAGCCACATTTCTTTCTTTCTTTGTTCGCGGCGCGGCTGGTCGGCTTGAGAGGCCGGCAGCCGAAAGTAACGAGGACCACCAAACCCGTACCAGCCGTGTCGTGGATGGCCAGCGACTGCGAGAAGCCAGCCGCCGCTGGCCGCGCGCGCCCGACCAGGCAGCCCGGCCTCCGCGCCGCTGGCGCCGCATGCGATTTCGCTGGAGTCCTCTGGCGAAGGCTGGAAGGCGCCGAGCTTCGGCGCCTCGGCGTCCTGCTCGTAGCGGCGGCGGGGGCCATGGCCGCAGCGGTGGAGCGCCGGGCCGGATGAGCGTCGTCCGGCTCGGAGCATGAGGCCCGCCGACGGCCCGCGGCGGCGCGGCGGCGGCGGCGGCGGCGGCGGCTTCTCGCTCACCGACCTCCTGCCGCGGGGGCGGCCCGCCGTGGACCACATCCACACGAGCGCGCCCGGCGGCGGCGGCGGCGACGACGTGCAGCGCACCGTGGAGGAGGCGCTCCAGGAGCTCGCATCGCAGCTGGACATCGCCGAGGGCACGGCCGAGGCCATCGCGTGGCAGGAGGAGCACGTCGGCGTGCCGCTGGAGCCCTTCGACCTGCCGACGGACCCGGTCCTCCAGCCGGGCCAGGTCCGAACGATCGGCCAACGCAGCCCGTCCGCACTTGCTGTTGGAGTTGTCTTACAACCGTGGCAGCAAATTAAGTTAGTTTTGCGGCACCAGCGGCACTGCCAAGTCGAATTGCGGCGGCCCTGAGGCCAGTAGCTCCCTGCGTCCCTGCAGATGCTGCAGGGCCAGGTGACGATGAAGCCAGGCGTGCAGAAGTTCTTTCTGTCGGCCATGATCTTCAACCGCGTCTTCCGTGGCGACCACTTCAACATCACTTTCTTCGAGTGCAGCCAGTGGCTCAAGTACATGCGGTACGCCGGAGTGGAGCACATCTTCTGGTACGACACAGCGCACAACTGGCTTGAGTCCCAGGTCAGTTGGTGCAGCCTCTCCAAGACTACACCATCTCAGATTGTAATGAATGCATCTTCAGATGCGAACCACTCTACGAGCTCGTCATCGCCAAGTGCAACCAGTTGTTGCTCCAGTTGATGATGTGGACTCTGTGATCGATCATCCCAGTTATTGCGTGCACATTGCAGGAGCAGCATCTTGCGCCCTACAAGAGGTCGGGCTTTGTTACGTACCACCGCTTTCACAAGCTGTTCCCTGGGCATGTGGAGGATGCTTATCACTTCGAGCAGGACACTGTAAGCCGCGGTCCTCAGATTGCCAACGTGTCTGTGTTACATGCTGCATACCCAATGCCATCTCTAAGGGCCAATACTCAGCTGCAAACTGATCAGGCATGCCATTCTTAACGTTGACTCCACATCCTTATATCGCAGAAAATGAGGCAATCTTTGAGCCCATGCTGCGGGATGTCAGAGACTGACCAAAGCTGCAGCTGAGCTGTGCTGTCTAGTCGGAGAAGCACTGCATCAACAACTATGGGGCGACAACCAAATGGCTCCTGATTGTCGACGTCGACGAGTACGTCTTCATGCCAGGGGACCTACAACCCGGTTTCCTCTCGCGCTACGTCAAATCCTACTCCCAAGAGCACCCAGACGTGTCCCAGGTCAGCGCTGCTTACACCAAACGGCCTTCTGCAACGAGTTTTTCTGTGCTTTTGCAAGCTGGCACCCAAGTCCTGATGGAAGGTGGAGGTGTTCCCTCTTTGCAACTTTCCACTTCAGGCCGCCTTTCTCACTGCAGTAAATAAATCTGTTGTTCCCTCCTTCTGCAGCTCCTTCTCCAGTGCTTTCTCTTCCTGGGCAACCCCAGGAGACCCGTGTCTGACTTTCTTATAGAGCGATATCAGGTATCAGAAACCGCTTTTGGTTCCAGGCAGGCTCCGGGTGTCTTTCCTGCTCACTTGGCCGTGCTGTGGTGCTTGCAGGTTGTGCTTGCTATGAACTTGTAAATTGCTGGTGACCTTCCGACTATCGCAATTTGATAGCCAGCAGGGTCTGAAAGAGGCTGCTTCTCCATTGAAACGGTGCTTGGCCTGATCCTTGTCCACTATATTGCAGAGGCGAAAAGGTCGATCAGAAGGGGTGGCCCTGGGTGGCAACAGCAAGATGAAGGTATCCTTAATCACCAATCTCAATACTCCGCGTACTGCTAGTTGGCTCCTGCACCAGCAAGTGCTGCTGGCCCGACTGCAGTGAAAGCCCCTGTCGGCCTCTCTTCTGGAGCTCTGGCTAGATGCAAGGGCTTTAGATGCTCGCTTGGAGCTGAGGGCTAAGATAGCATGGTGTGGTCAATGTCAGGCGATCATTAGGCCCAAGGACGTGTTTCGCATATACCCAAGCGAGCCCCACTTCTTCAAGATGGCGAGGGGAAAGACAGTTGCCCAGCCCTCTGCAGCTATCCGGCTCAACCACTATTGGGGAGCACGGCTGACCAACTTTGGGCCGGATACCTACGATGTGCTGGAGCAGATCCAGACGGATGATAGCATCCAACCAATTGTTGACAATCTCAAGCGGCCCTTTTCCTCGTTGGCTGCATCATAAGTTTCTTCTTAGCAATTATGTTGTTTAGCCTTAGCTACCGCCGTTGTTGAAATCGCAATCAACAAGCTATGGTGGTGCTGCTGTACTCTGTGGCAATGGAAGCTCCGGTGGACTGCATGGCTCCACTCAAGGCATCCATCATACTTCTAGACACGGGCTCGGGCAAAAACATCAAGGGATAGCTCTGATGAAGCGGCTGGCTGCACTACATGTTGGCTTGGATGTCATCATATATATGTTATCTGGCCTGCAAGGTGGTGCATAGCATTCTCACTTCGCAATACATAGTGCATACAACATGGAAATATCGTCTTCGGAGAGATTAATCTGTGCGGAGGCTTGTGTGAGGCCAAGTGGCCCCTGGCAATCGCCAAGCAACCACTGCTGGGCTGGCCCACCGATGGCCTTCTATGAGCAACTCTGAGCAACTTTATTTGACATTGAAATATGACGAACCTGCCATTTGTTTAGCTGTGGCTGAGGAGGTGCTTATGAGCAATTTGTCTTTTGTCTTGGCTTGACTACAAGCATGCGCCATGGCACTCGAGCAGCCAAAGACTTCCCTTTGTCTGCTGTGAGCTGGGCAGTGCATGATGTCTTTGCTTGTTAAGGCAGTTGCCGAGCTCCTCACCCTTCCTTGTCAGGTGGAAGCGAGCAGCCGTTAGCTGCTCGGCGACCCAGATGGCTGTCCTTGTATGGCAGGTAGGCTCCCCCAGCAGTAACCTTGACATGCCATGCGCCATAGCCATGTATATAATGAGCTGATCCTGTAAAAGACAATGCAGGGCAGGCTCCGTCAGACAGAACTAGGTCAGCTGAGGGAGCTGCTGAAGTCATGCAATTGGTCGCATGCCTGCTCATGCCTGCTACTTCCAGAAACAAGGGCCTAAACCTTTGGAGAACGGCGCCAGATTTGCATCTCCTTTGCCTGCTGGGATTGGTTGGTAGCTGTGTGCGCGATGATTTACAATGTTATAGGTGATGTTCCAGATGGGTAACATAGAAGCACAACTTCTTGGTCAGCACTCACTGTGCAGGTGCAGCAGCACGGCAATCAAACCTTAACGTCGAGATTGGTCGTCGGAAATCGTCAGATCAAGGGCTCAGAGCCAAGGGTTCTACAACAGCTTGGGGAGGCTGTTAACCTGCATGTGTTCGTCAACGCAGCCCCCTGCATCCAGCTGCCTCAGCAGCTCCTTGGCTGCATCCAAGCCCGCTTGAGATGCTTCCATGCCACGCTCCAGCAAGGACGAGGCCCCCAAAAGGCAACCACTGCTCAAAATAGCCAACCTTAGAGTCCTTCCTTGTTGCAAATGTGGGCATTTTGCAGTATACCACCTTGGCTGCCAAGTGAGCAATCAATGTAGCTCACCTGCTAGTCTCTGCAACAAGCAGGACGCCGGCGCCAGTCCCTGTGGCCGTCTGCTCGGACTCCTGCCTTCAACAAAAAGGCTACTGTGACGTGTGAAATTTGCTACATATCTGCTGCTCTATGACAAGGTTTTGCAAGTCAATATATTGCAGGCAAAGACGTTCAGCCCCCTTCTAATCTGCAAATCAAGCAGATGGTAGGTGGAGGCAGGTCTGAAGCACCTCAACAACCGTCATGCAAATATCCACTCGAAGAAGGTGGGCCTGAGGTGAGCCCAAGTAGCCCCGCAAGTGGGACTCGGCAGCCTGCAGCATGAGCTGGCTTTGCCCCATGGCAGCACGCACAGGGGCACGATGCACAGGGGCACGGCGACAGTGGGTTGGCACTCTTGTATACCAGCGTAGCCCTGCCAAATCTTCCTAATCCGCAGTGCAATAGTGAAAGAGGTAGGCCCGGCTCAGACAGGAAGGTGCCAATGAGGTTGCACCGCAACCACCCATTCTGTTGTACCAGTTGAGCAGCATGTACGTGGGTACCGATCTACCTGAGCCACTCTGCGCGGCAGGGCGCCTGCGACAAAAGCTTGCCCGCGGATAGCAGTCAAGTGTCCCCGCTCTGTAAGCTGCAACAAGAGAAGCACTCTTCTTTAACATTGTCTGCATCAAGTGAATAAGCTAAGTCTCGTTTAGTATTGCAGAAGGACTCAAGGCAAGCTCCACGCAGTTATGGTGTCTTGGCAGAGTCTTTTGGCAAGCAGGCTGAGCTGCTGAAGCTACAGCAAAGAAACAGACAGACCTGTAGAGGTTGCAGCTGCTTGCATGCAATAACACCCAGATTAACATGGCCATTCCCTTGGGGGTAGAATCCTCGCCTGCCAAATAACCAAGACGAGTGCGCTTTTCAACGTAAGCTTCTCAATAGTTCAGGCTGGTTCGTATATATATGCTTGCTTGACTGACAAAGTGATCTTAACCCCTCTGGCCGGCCATGATAACTTGTCCAAATGCTTCTGATCAACTATTCACATGAGAGTAACATGGTAGCTTGTGGCTCGTCATGCGTGGCAGGATGAGAGGAGCGCTTCCTGCCAACCGGATTAAGTCCATAGAGACATCAACATGTAGAAGCCGGCGCAGCATTGGGAGGAGGACGTGGACGAGGTAGTCGACCGGCGGGGCCTGTGGGTTATTGGTCCCCCCATGCAGCTGCACGTGGGAGCGGGAGCTCTTCCCGGCCAGCTCTCCCCCTGCTACCAGCAGGCACGGGAGTGACGCCTGAGGACGATAAGCATGGCGAGCGAGCAGATGAGCAGGAGCAGGCGTCTCCTGAGGCTAAGCCGACAGCATGCGGCTGCGCAGCAACAGACACTGGAGTGGGAGGTGCACGGACACGACACTGTCAGGCTGGGCGAGCCTAGCCAGCAGTGGACGTCAAGCACTGGGCACTGTAAGGAGGTGAGCTGCACCTGAGCCAGGAGTGTGGTGGACCCTGCCGTGCCTGGCGCAGCGACAAATCGGCCGGCCTCCAGGCTACGGGGCACAAGGGCGACGCGTGTGGAGCCCAGGCTGGCACCGTCCAGCCGGCCGCGGCAAAGCGCAGCAACCAGCTCCACCTGCGACGCGCACAGGGGCCGTCGGTGGCCACGTGATCCTTGCGACGTTGCTTGTCCATACAACTACCAGGATAGACAGATATGTGGAAGTTGTTGTCCAAATTCAGAGAATAGACACTGTCGTGCATATCATAACGACTGGGACGGATGTGGGAATGCCCAATATGGGAAGACATTATACGAATTTCAAAGATCCTTCCTCGGAAGTAACGTAGGATTATTTGACCCTATATGTAACTATCATGACATTTGCTATGAGACACCAGGAGTACCCGCCTCGACTCAGTGACACCTTGTGGCGCAAGTGCAAGATGGGGCACTGGGGACTTGCAGCTCAACTCACTTGACACCAAGCAATGAACGAAAATCTCAAAGCTAAGCCCTGTACTTAAGCAAGCCCATGAGTCTTGAGCCCTGAGCTTGAAACCATAAACCCTGGTCACTGACTGCCAGACCCCACGGCCGAGAGGCGCACCTCGCCGTCAATGTGGGGCGGTGCAGTGTGCGCCGGCGAGCACCGAGCACGTGGCAGGCGGGTCGCTCACCCCGGCGAGGTGCTGCGGCTGCAGGCCGGGCCGCGTGCGCCGCGCCCGCAGGTCGCTCACGGCCACCGCCCTGCCGCCCGCCGCCGCCAGCGCAGTGTTTTTTTTTTTTTTTTTTTTTTTTTTTTTTTTTTTTTTTTTTTTTTTTTTTTTTTTTTTTTTTTTTTTTT
>WELB01000205.1:109842-135156 GCA_009602725.1 Spirogloea muscicola
GGCGCCAGCCGCGCGCGCTGGCCGCCGCCGCCGTCAACGGCGCAGAGCCGGCTGCGGAGGAGAAGGGCGGCTGCCGAGGCACGGCGGCGGCGGCTCTGGCTGCGGCGGCGGTGCCGCAGAACGAGCAGCGGCCAGGGGCCTCCGCTGGCTCGCACCTTCTGATGGCAGACGGCAGTGAGGACGCGGCGAGCCTGCGGCGCCTGCAGAGCAGCATCGAGGCGCTGGTCTCGGCCATCAGCCTGGGCGCCGCCGAGCTCTCCGCCGCGCCCGACATGGCGGCCGCGGCGACTGGGCCCGGCGAGCGCCGCTGGAGGAGGCACGTCGAGGCCAACGGCGCCTGCACGCCGGCTGCTGCTGCCGGTGCCGCCGCAGGGCCTCAGAGCAGCCCAAGGGACGGAGCCGCTTGCGCGAGCCCGGGCCCGGAGGAGCCACGGAAGCCGCCGCTGCACGGGCCGGCTGTGCTCACGGAGCTGCAAATCAGGTGCTCGCCGGCGCCGCCCTCTGCTGCTGGCCCACAGTGCGCCGGCACAGCGCCGCATCGGCCTCCTCCAAGGCACAGTGATTGCCAAAGAAATCGCCTCCAGTCGGCGGCTGCCTCACTGGCGCGGCTCACAAGAACGTAGCCACAGAAGCCCCTGCACTGGTGCTGCTCCTGCGCCGCAGGAACTTTGCGCTCATTGAGAGCCAGACCGTAACCTTTGCGCCGGGACTCAATGTCATCACAGGCGAGAGCGGCGCCGGGAAGTCCATCCTCCTCCAGGCCCTCACGCAGGTCTGCAACTCTCCTACCCATCTGCCTGATATGGTTCCTTGTCTCACTGACCGACCTCCGCGACGCCTTTGTGCGAGCCGATTTGCGGCCGATTTGCGCACACCAGCCACATCCTCAGGCCTTTGAGCACGCAGGTCCTGGGAGCACCGCTTGTTGAGGACTGTGTGCGGCCCCCCGCAAATTCGGCACTCGTTCGTGCCGTGTTCCGGGTCAGTACGGCCCTGGCTGCCCGCCTGGCCTCCAAGACCGCCACCGGAACGGCCGCCGATGCGGCGAATGCTGCCGTCCACACAAAGCCGGCTGTCGCTCCTGGGTTAGATGTGGACCAGGAAGCTGCTGCCCCATCAGCCATCACGGAGGTCGTACTGGAGCGCGAGATCTTCCGGGGTCTGAGCTTGAATCTCTGCGCTATAGGACAGCACCAGCGTAGCAAGGTTGATTCACTTGTTCACTGCTGTGCACTCTCTGCTCTGCTGTTGAAAGAGGCCAGCCTGTCGTCGCAGGCTGGCCTCATTTAGGCCGGGCTTGCCGCAGGAGCTGCGCCACAGGGGAGGTTCAGCAAGGACAGCGAGGGAGCTGTGATGGCTGTGAGGAAGGCTGCCAAGGCCAAGAGCTTGTGCCGCATTGGGACTACGCAGGTCCCGCTCAAGGTCCTGCGAGCCGCCGGTGCAATGCTCGTGGACGTCAACGGCCAAAGCTCCCAGGTCCGCTCTGCTTGCCAGCTCTTATCCTGAGAGCACAGCTGCAGAGGCTTCACCCATTGACCTTACTCTGGCAGAGGACCTCGAGAGGTCTTGTGCTGCATTGCATTGGTTGACCTCGATGGTCCGGGGACTTGTGGCGCAGGGCCAGCTGCGGGCAGAGGACATGCAGGTCAGCATGCTGGACCACTTCGCTGGGAGCCAGGCCATCAGCCAGGCCGCGCGGTTCCAGCTGCTGGTGCACCAGGCTGGCTGCCTGATGGAGAAGAAGGCGGAGCTGGCGGGCTCCGGCGTGGCCACTGCGGCAGCGCTGCAGGAGCTGGTGAGGGTCTCTGGGCCACAGCCACCTTAGAGCGCCTACACGCTCGTCAGCTGGAAATAAGCTATGTGGTCCATCTTCAGTGGGGAAGAAACAAATTGTTTCATTGACAGGAATCTGACCAAAGGAGTTGAGCTCTTCTGGAGCCACTGTCATTGGCATCAGCTGTGCTTGCACCGCAAGTTGCTCTACTGTGTCCACTGCCGAGCTCGTGATGTCCGTCACATCCCCCTGTGTCTGCTACATGACTCCGTCTGGCTGGTTGTGCCAATATCAGGTTGACGAGGTTGCGGCGCTGGGCTTGCGTGAGGGCGATGAAGACAGGCTGCAGATGGAGCTCAGGCAACAGGTGAGGCATCCTATCTGACCTGTCAGGCTTAAAAAGGTTGCTTGGGCTTAGTGGACCTCTCTCTTCTCCTGGAGGCCGGGAACTTGCTCCAATCATGTTCATTGGAAAGGTCTCTGCATTGAAGGTGTCGCCACAGAGCTGCTGATATAGGGGAGGGGAAGTAAGGGGGATGGAGTATCTGAGGAGTCATGCTGACGAGCTTCTACCTTCCATATCGGCTCGGCCCGGTGGCCCAGGAGCAAGCGCAGGAGCTGGCTGAGAAGTGCTGGCACGTCATCGGCACCATGACCGATGGCGGGCTCGGCAGCGGTGCCACTGGCCCTGGCATGAGCGTCAGAGGGCAGCTGAGAGCCATCTTGCGCCAGCTCATTGACATCCAGGAGGCCACTGGGAGAGTTGAAGATCAGCCGGGCTTCAGCGCGCGGGACGTGGAGGCCGCAGTGGAAACCGTGACAGAGGCCGGCACCCTCCTCGATCAAGCGGTGTGGACTTATCTGTCCACTCAGGACCTAATGCAATAGGGGTTACAGGGATGCCCACGTGTTGCTTACTGCTGCATGTGGGTTGCCTTTTGCTGCAGGCCGTTGAGCTCTTTTGATGTTCCCCATTGCAAAGCCGTCTGTGCAACGTCTGTGGTCTCTGTAGCCTGCTCATGGACTCTTAACTGCTACTATGTACGAGCTTCTGCTGCAGACTACCAGCGTGGAGCACTTTGCTGGCGAGCTGGAGTATTCCAATATCCGTATACAGGAGATACAGAAGAGGCTACGCCGCGTGAGCCACGAAGCGCGCCTTCATCAATATCATCCAACATCATGTCAACAGCAGGAGAAAAGGCTTCTCTGGGGTGATTGCTTCAAGTGCATCAAGGTTCGCCTTGCAATGGCACAGGTACATAGCATTAGCATGACACGTGGCCCTGTTCACATGGCAGCTAGATAAGGTCAAGCGAGCATTCGGAGCCAAGAGCAGCAATGTGCTCCTGGCGATGGCGGTTGAAGCTGAGAAGAAGCTGCTGAATGCGGGTATAACGTTAGAGTCTCGCCTTTGCACCCTTGGATTGCAGGTCATCAACAACAGGGGCAGACAATGTGTTGCAACCCTGCTCGAAGCAAGAAGTGACAAGTACTTTTGTGCAGTGAACATATTACATTCTGCTGCAAACTAGTACAAATGGTTCCTGATGGTTTCATTTCTAAAATCATGCAGCGGACCTGGAGGACCAATTGGCGATGCTATCTCAGGAGCTTTCAGGGCTGGCCCAGGAGATGGCCGCTGTTGGCGTGGACCTTAGTCACCGGCGGCGGGTTGCAGCGGAGGCACTGCGAGTGGCGGTGGAGGACGTCCTCAAGCACCTTTGCATGGAGCGCAGCCGATTCCAGGTTGATGTCTCGTGGGTGAGTGCTCCTCTTGCTCTGGAAGCCCTACGTATAGACTGCCAACCCAGAGATGCTGATCCACTACTACCAAGCCTAGACCTTGACCCTTTTCTGCTCAGTACACGCATTTCTATCATCCAGAAGTGGAAGAGTTCAGTACATGCCCCGTTAGCCTGACCGGTGGCATGGACCCGACCGCGGTGGATGTATTGCTGCAGGAGATGGTGCGGACCAGCTCATTAGCTAAGGAAGCCACTGGTGCCTACCGCCGTAGTGATGTGGATGGCGAAGATGTCGATGAGGATGAGGAGGGCGAGGAGGACGAGGAAGACGACTTGGAGAGTCCAGCGGCCGGGGTTCATATGGGAGGACCTAGGCTTGCGTCATTGAGTTGTCTCAATGTGGAGGACAGGTTGCTGAGGGTTGTGAATGCGGGGGATGTTGGCGAGGCGCCTGGTGCAAGCTACCGATACACGCCTTCGGGCCTGGACAAGGTTTGCGTCTGCAAGCTCACCATACTTCGCCAGCCATGAATGAACAGGCCGGCGGCAAACTGAGCCTTGCTTGCGGCTTGCACTGCAGGTGACATTCAAGCTCGCAGCCAATGTTGGGGAGCCGCTCCTTCTCCTTGGGCAAGTCGCATCTGGGGGCGAGTGTGCACGCGTGCTTCTTGGTGAGAAGGATGCCTGACAACGAACACTTGGCACTGGCTGGGCTGGTGGTCACAGGGGTGCGCTGCGAAAGCCAACACACTTTCTGAGCGTCTCGACTTGCCCTCCTTTTGCAGCTCTCAAGGCCATGGCTGGCCCAAGCAGGAACGACTCCACCGCCATCTCTGTCTTCGACGAGGTGGACAGCGGCATTGGTGGTCGCGTTGGGGCCCGCGTCGGCTCCGTTCTCCGCCACCTCTCCTCCTCGGGGCACCAGGTATGCAATCTCATCTTTGGCACAGCTTGTAGCAGCATCTAGCAACATCTGGACGTTCCATATTGCGGGTGAACCTACAACTTCGAGGCAAGGAGTTCAAGCTCCTGTGTTGTAACTCAGGCAAAAGATTGAAGCCAGGCAGCAATTGCTGATGCTTGGCTGGGATGTGCTGCTTGTCTTCCTGCTGCGCTGGCACAGGTGATCTGTGTGACACACCTTCCACAGGTGCGAGAGCTTTCGACCGCATCATTGAGGTTGTTGCTTTGCGGTGCTGTTTTTATGAAGGGCCGTTGTGCTAACGGCCATCACCATCAAAAGCTTGCCCAGGCAGGATGCAGCTGCCGTCTTGTCAAGCTGATGACAATACAGTCAAGTGCAGGTGGCAGCATTTGCGGACTGGCACGTGAAGGTGTCCAAGGAGGCTGCAGAGGGAGGCCGATCAGTGACACGCACTCGTGTGCTCTCATCACAGCACGAGAAGGTAGACTCATAAAGCAACCTTTTTGTCATGTCAAGTCCTTTGCAGCGGCCCACATGTTGTAGGGCCACCACAAAGTCCTGCTGTTGGGCACAGCTCGCATCTAGAGTGTGGGTCGGTGCTATTGCAGCTTTGCCACCAAAGTTGTCAGCGAGGCCATTCTGCCAAGTGTTGAGACATTGTGCCCAGGCGGAGGAGGTGGCACACATGCTAGGCCTCAGCATAGGTGCAGCAGTGGAGCTCTTCACACAGGCAGCGCAGAATGTCCACGGCAGTGGCGGCACTGGCAATGCTGAGCACCAGCCTGCAGTGGCGTCAACTATACATGAAGACGAAGAGGGCAGCATGGTCATAGCTTCGGCATTGCCGAGCCTTCAACCAGCCAAAAAGAAGTTGGTCTCACGCAGCACCTAGGCTGCACATGACTCACCCACTATGACTCTGCAGCCTTTGTGATCACCTCCTTGACCTCCTTGACTCCTAGCATCCTAGTTACAGTGGTAGCTGCTGCTAGCTGCCCCCCGCAGCGTCAGCAGACTAACTGCTGCATGGTACAGCTGCATAAATCTACACTACCCCTTTTGTCGCAGTGAGATCAGCCGCAGCGCAATCGGCATCATTGCTAGTCCACTAGAGAGCACATTGTTTGTTGCAAATGTCCTATAGCTTGCAGATTTGTCCGCAGATGTTGCCGACAATTTAAGCTGGGCCTGCCCGCCACAGCGGGCATGGTTGGCTCAGCCGCAAGTGACAAATAAGCAGGCAACTCGTCAGGCCGACGAGGGGCTAGCCAGCCTCAGCATTTGCCTGTGGTCGCGCTCCTTGGCCACGCTGACGAGCTCGCCTGCCAGCCACTCTGGCAGTGGCAACCGGACTTTTGCCTGGCAGATCCATTCGTGGACATTCAGAGCCGGTCAAACTTGCTCAACAGCAGGTGCCCAGCAGGTCTGCAGTAGAGGCTGTTGTGGCTTGGTTATAGGAAGCTTACGGCACTGTCAGCCATGCATGCCAGGGGTGGCTTCGGCTCCTCGAGCAGCGCCCTGGAGACACAGACAGTGACGCCGCATGAAATTGGCCAAAGCAACGAGCCGATGCAGCTACAACTGCTTTGCAGTCAGGCTGCTGGCATGTGACAGAAGGTTTTGCCGCCCTGGAGCTGTACCACTCTTCCTCTGGCGGATGCCACTTGGCGTTAAGGTCCAGCCAGCCAGCGCCGCCAGTAGGTGGTGGTGATTGGGGCCGCCGGCTATCCGACCAGCTTTTCCAACTTGCGCTATCATCTGGCGCCACTTGCCACTCACCGGTTCCCTTAAGGGGCACCAGGCAGTTGGTGATGTCAGTGCCGAATGTCTCAGCCCTGCAGGCAGCGTGGCAGCCGCCGCACGCCCTGTCATCGTTGCCGACACGGGCGTTGCCATGCTCATCGCCCTCATGGTCGCCATCAGTTACAAAGCTGAGGTCCTCGTCGAGGTGCTGCAGCTTGCCCTCGGCCTCCTGCAGGCTGGCCAGCAGGTTGACGCCGTCTTGCAGCTTCTCGGCAGCCATGCGGTAGAGAAGCACAGCCTCGCGTGCGTCCTGCTCCAGGCGGCGCGCCCGGGCTGCCTCGGCCTCGCTGCGTGCCGCCCAGGCCACGCGCTCCTCGGCGAGCACGCGCCGCGCTTCCACGGCCTCCATCTGCAGGCCGTACAGCTCGTCCTCGAGCGATGCGGCCTGCTGGCGCAGCTGGCCTTCCCGCAGAGCCGCCTCCAGGCCCCGGCTCCGCAGCTCTGCCAGCTGCTGCCGGTAGGCATCGCAGGCAGCGCATTCGTCGGCAGGCGGCCGGGATGCCGCTGTGCTGCCGCCGGCACCGCTTGCGCAGGGATGGCCATGGACGCCAGCCGCCTGCAAGTGCTGGCAGTGCCTGCCCAGCTCGGCCTCCAACCTCGCGACGCGCTCCTCGAGCTGGCACGACGACGGCCGAGGCGCCGTCAGCGGCGGCTCTCGACGGCCGCACAGCCGCCGCCGGCGACGGTGCCGAGGCGCTCGCTGCACGGGTCACCTCGGCGTTGGCTTCCCGCTGGCAGCGGAGGCGCTGGGCGGCGGCGCGCTCGGCCGCCTCGAGGTCGAGGGCGCGCAGCTGGCAGGCGCGCTTCTCCTGCCACAGCCGGCCCATCACCTCCTCCGTCACGCTGTGCTCCTCGCCGGCGTGCGCCAGGTCGTCCAGGGCGGCGCGCATCCAGGCGGCGAGGCCCAGCGCCAGGCCCGCCGCCTGCCCCGGCCCGCCNTTTTTTTTTTTTTTTTTTTTTTTTTTTTTTTTTTTTGCTGCGGCGCGCCGGCGGCGGCGAGCCACTGCAGCACCTGCGGCGGCGGCGGGGGCTCCTCCATGGCTGCGCCGGCGCGCGGCTCCGCCGGCCGCCGGTTCGAATTGCTTCCCTTTTCCCGCGCCGGTTCGAACGACCGCGGTGCTCGGCGTTCCGTTGAAAACCCGCCCGCCGCTCCTGTCTGACTGGACGCTCCTCGTCACAGATTCCCTCTTCGGTCAAGTCTTTCTTGGGCTCGCCTCTCACAGCGGTTGCCCTGCGAGGCGCCGTCCTTCATTACCTGCTACCTCGCTTGCCGGCCACAAAGTTCGTTGAGGACTTCCCCGCGCGCAAACCCGCGGAAGCGGAGGCCGAGGAGCCCACCCTCCTCCTCCCGCGCGCAACCCCAACGGACATCATTCGGCCTCCCGCGGCTTCAGCAGCCTCCGCGGCGCACTGAGACCCGCAGCCAAGCTACTTGAGACGACAGAGTCGTTCAGTCGTTCAGCGATGGGTGTGATTGGCCAGCCCAGAAAGATTCAACTAGAGCTACTTGGTCTCCTAGCCTAGCAAAAGGGGGCGCTCTTCCGAAGGGAGCGAGCGCTGTGAAGAGCCAGCCTTGAGAAAGCTGTCAGCAAGCGAGCAGAAGGGCTTCAATGCCGTCGAGTCGCTTGCTCGGGTGCACAGGAGGTGTGAGCCTTGCCATCAGAAGAAAGACGCTTCCAGGAGAGGGCAGTGGCTTGCCATCACCCTGCACCATTCCTTGGCTTCTGCCGTGCACCTGCGGGGAGGCCGCACCTTGGCTGCTGCCGCCGGGCTCCGCCAGGGGCGACGCTCCTCCCCCGCTGGCGGAGGTGGTTCTCGACGCTGACGCCCTGCGGAAGGCCCTGCAGAGCAGCCGCCGCGCAGCCGCTGGAGGTCCTTTCCATATGCTCACCGAGCACCTCCGGAAATTCTTACTGGAGGGGGACCTTGCCGATTTCGAGGCGATCCATCAGGTGTGCCAGCTCCTCGCTCGCGACCAGGTCCCAGCCAGCATTCGGGACGTCCTGTGCACCAGTACACTGCTGGCGCTCGGCAAGGCTGGCGGAGGGGTCCGGCCCATCGCCATCGGGGAGATTGTCTACCTTCTGGTGGGGCGCGCACTCTTGTCACAGCACGCGGGGCAGGCCGAAGCACACCTGGCGCCCCAACAGTTCGGCGCGGGGCTGCGGAGCGGCGGCAAGACGGTCGTGCATGGCGTACGGCCCGCCCTGGACCTGCACCCTGAGTGGGTGGCCATGGCAGTCGACGTCCGCAATGCATGTAACTGCGTTGATCGGGATGTCATCGCGGAGGAGCTGAGAGAGGCCTTCCCCAGCCTTCTACCCTTCTTCAGGCTGGGGTACGGTCAGCCATGCGACCTACTGTGGCGGGCGGGGGTTGGTAAGGTGGAGACCCTCCACTCCACCAGGGGCGCACGCCAAGGGGATCCACTGGCGGGATTGTATTACGCGCTGGCACACCACCGCGCGCTCCGGGCGACGGTCGCGGCTCACCCTGGCGTTCTGGTTCCGACGTACGCTGATGACACCACTCTGGTGGGACCGCCTGCGGACGTCGTGGCGGCCTTTGCCACCCTCCGAGTGCAGCTGAACGCGATCGGCATGGACATCAGGGCGGACAAATGCAGCGCCTGGTCTCCGGCGGGCCTGCCAGCTCACCTGTGCCTGCCCGTGGGTTGCCAGACACCGGCCGAGGGCCTCACCTAGGCGCACCCTAGGCGCCTAGGCGCACTCTAGGTCCCCCTAGGCGCACCTGCCTTTGTGGCGGAGCAGCTGCAGGTGCGGCTGCAGGATCACCTCCGGCCGGCGGCCCGCCTCTACACGCTGCAAGACATGCAGCTGGCGACCGCGATGCTAACACGTTGCACTGCGCAGCGGCCACACTACCTGGCCCGCACCGTCCCACCCTCACCGGAGGTGGAGGCAGCGTACGCGGCCTTCGACTCCGGCATCCTGGCGTCCGCAGCCGCCCTCGTGCAGCACCCCGCGTTCCTCGCCACATCAGCTGCATAGCTGCAAGCCAGCCTGCCGACCGGTCGTGGCGGCTTGGGATGCCGCTCGGTTGCCTGCGTCTGTGAGGCGGCCTACATGGGGAGCTGGGCTCAGGTTGCAGCCCCCATGTGCCAGCGGTTCCTCGTACATGGCCAGCGCGCCCTGGAGCGGGCGGCAGCTGACATGGAGACAGGCCAACTCCCCTTCCAGGTCGCCCTCCGCTCTGCCCGCGACGGGCTCCTGGCGGTCCACCCCAACATGTCCGAGCAGGCTGTTCCTTTCATGCACCTCGCCCACACCCCCGACCTGCGTGCCCAGGCAAGCTTGACGGCGTTGGTTGAGAAGGCGGCCTCTGACCAGGTGGTGGAGCTTCTCCCTCCGTCCGACCTCCGCGGGCGTGCCCGGCTTCTTTCAGCCTCTTCCCCTTGGGGCGGCGGCGTCGCTAAATGCGCTCCCACTCTATGCAGCACTTACTATGCCAGATGAGGTCTACAGGACGGCGGTCCATCGGCTCTTGGGCCTCCTCCCTCCCTGCCTCGTGGGCGTCACTCAGTGCGAGTGCGGCGCCCGTCACGCCGACCCAGCGGAGCTGGCCGCGCACATGCTCCGTTGCGCGCACGGGGGCGAGCGGACCTGCTCCCATGATCTCCTGGGCGATGGTATGCAAGGGGTGTTAATGGAGGCGGGCTTGAAGGTGGCGGTGGAGAACGCCTCAGTGATGCCAATCCAGCTGGGCGCGGACCGCCAGCCCCATACGCGCCGCGCCGACCTGGTCGCCATCCCGCCCGCATCATCGCCGACGTGGTGACAACCGACTGCTTCGACTCCGCCAATCCCACCAGGTCGGCGTCGTTTGCAGGGGGCATGCGGTCGGCCTGGCGGCCTGGGGGGAAAAGCGAGAATAGGCCGACCACCCGGTTGGTGACGACTTCGCGGCCCTGGACTTCGCGGCCCTGGCGATCGACGTTCACGGGGCTTTCGGCAGCCGCTGGCTGGATCTCCTCCAGCGGCTTGCCCGTCAGGCCATTCACCGGCGGCCGGGTCTGCCAGGGGCGCTTCCCGGCTTCAACGCCGCCGGTTCGTCAGCGCAGGTCTTCCGCATGCGCCTGGCGGTAATGTTCCAACAATCCCTTGCCCACGCCGTCCACACGCGAGCAGGACGTGCTTTGGCCGCCGCCTCTGGGTCTCGGCGGAGTGCCTCCTTCCCTGCCACGAGCTACTCCGACCTGATGTTGCTCACTCGATGGCACTGAGCTTCCCTAGTGCGTTGTCGTGTTTGGTAGTGTAGTCCTTTTTCGGCGCCTCTTTCTTTGGCTTTGGACAATGTCCATTCTTTTTGGGCTGGCTTTGCCAGCCATCTTCTCTATGGGCGCGCACTTCTCTCCTCCGCCCTCTAATTATTCGATCTGCAGTTGCTGACTAGAGGTTGTTGAGCGTCCATCCACACAAGTCACGGATAGTGGTTTTGCTTACATTGCACCTTCTGGCCCTTTCAGACCCTGTTCGTTCCTTTGGGCTGGCCTCTCACAGGCATTGCCTTACACTGAAGAGCTGTTTCACTTTCCTTAGCTGCTGCTTTTTTGAAAAACAGACGTTTTGCAGCGGAGTTCCCATTCGTCAAGAAACGCAGCAGACAAAGTTGGGAGGGCACACCTAAGCGACTGCATCTGCACAGTCAGAGGCGCAGCCTTGGACCGTGAGGCACAGTGAAAGTATCACCACACCAGCGTGGGTTGGTGGGGCTGAGGCAAGGCCTAGGCATTGCAAGTTCCCTCTCTCACTCAATCGCTCCGTGATGACAAGACAAGCCAATGCATGGACCTCTGAACCCAATGTTCGGCAAGACTCTGACCTGCCTCCACTTGCTAGCCAGATATACCCTGTCATTTACTACTTGCAAATCACAAGCAGTCTGCATGCAGATGCAGACATTTGACTATCCATGACACAAAGAGTGACGACAAGACAAGCCAATGCATGGACCTCTGAGCCAAATGTTCGGCAAGACCTGCCTCCACTTGCTAGCCGGATACATCCTATCATATGCTACTTGCACGGCACAAGCAGTGTGCATGCAGATGCAGACATTTGACGATCCATGACAGATATAGAGAGACTATGCAAGAGTGTCTTGGTCATTAGGATTCCTCGTTTCCTTAGATTTCCATCAAACAATCTAGACATTCAGGATATACTCGGTACCCATGTCATTGACAAGGGCAGTGATCGAGCAAATCTCAACATCTGACAATGTCAGCGTTTTGCAGCAGTGAAGACAAATGAACTCATCCACATTTACAGGGGTTTAAACATTACTATGTCAACAAAATTAATCTGGAAGCTCTCAAGTGCATCACACCTCATGTGCACTTACATTCGCCAAGCCTTGTGAGCACATGTATGACGGTTTAAATTGGAAGCTTCCCAGATTGCTACTCCGACTGAAGTTGGTGGCATCATAAGTACGAATAGGTACCATCATCACGCATATCTGCAAAAGCACATGTTATGGACACAAACGTGGAAGATGCATACCTCATGATGATTGTGATCAGCGAAACTTCGGCGACTGTTGAGCGAATGTAAACGAGGACTGTATACCAGGAATAAGCTGTGAGGCGTAGAGAGACATAATGGTGTTGGTGATAGCGATGGCGCTGTCATGAGGACTGCCGCTGTAGGAGTCGTAGTCATGATATTGCTGTGTTGGTGATGATGCTGATGATGAATGATTGATAAATGGTTGAATGACTGAATGAATAGATGAATGGTAAAACGAATGAAGATGACTGAATGAATGGATGAATGGTTGTATGAATGAGTGGATGGATGACTGTATGGATGGACCATGTAAGCCGGGAGCATGATGGAGACAAGGCCGACATAGCCCCCTGGTCCACAAATGCTCCTTGAAAAGTGCTCTATCACCTGCACCAAGCAGTAAAAGTGCAATAGCAGGCATCAAGTGTGCACTCGTACTATGCTGGACCACCTCAATCTTGATGTGAAACGATGCATCAGGACGCATGACTGACATGTCAGCCCTTGATGCACTATGAGATATGGGTCGTCTCGGCTTCTTCTGAGTGACGCACTTTTGCAGCTAGATGGCTCGTACGAGCTTGCCGTCACTCTCGAATGACGGCAAGCTGGAGTGAAGAGGAGCCTCGCTTTGTGTCATCCACGTGCCACTCTACTCCTCCTAGCGTTACTTTGCATCTCCTTCTGAAAGAACCTGCACGCGGGCGGGCAGGCGGGCGGGCGGGCTGGCGGGCGCTATTTTCGTACTTTTGAAAGAAGAAAAGAAAGAGCCATCGCTGCTATTGGCTGTTATTGAGTTGAGCTCGACTTGGAATGCGTCCTGCAAAAGAGTTCAGGAGTCATGTCTCGCAGTGATATGTTCACCGACGAACACCAAAGCTTGGTAACCGTACATTAGGATTTGATATTTGACTGCCATCATTTGCCATATTTGACCTACGGTATCCGCATCTATTTATTCGTCTTGATCTTTCAGTTGGCTGAGCCCTTTGAGGTAATGTTAGTGGCATGCGCAAGGAACAACTGACCTTCAAGATAGACAGCATTTCCCTCATGTGCTCATGCATCGCGTGGATCATGGAGCCCAACCCGACCCCAATGGTTATTCCGGGCCCCTTATATGCAGCCTCAGTAGCCTGCAGGTTCGGTGTACAAGCATGAGAATTGGTCTTCAGGAACAAAAGCTGATATTGTGATACACTTCGCAACTCATTGAGATGTGATGCTTTTCCTTGCAGACCACTTTTTCACCTTCTTGTCTCAAAGCATCAAAGACCCTCTGTCTCATTTGTGATAAGACAAGATCATGTTGACAGGTTGCTTCACGGGCCTAGCTTATGCACAATGACCAGTATTTCCTTGCATATCACAAATAAAGATGCTGGATGTGGGAGATGCTTAAGTCGGTAAAAGGCTCGGAGCAATGACCTGCCTTGAGCATCTCAGCGAGCTCGCAGAAAAGCCCAACATCATCCTTGGACACAGCAACCTGTAGATGCGCATGTACCCCGAGTCAAAGTGAGAGTTGTTGCTGAGGGCAAGCTGTACATATGCACAAAGCTTTCCAAGCCTGCTCAAGCTTATTGCTAGCTTGAGAAAGTTGCTATCACATACTAGCCTATGCTTCAGCTCTGGCTCTGTCTTTGGCAGGTAAGTCGGTGCCATACCTCAAGAGCAACATGCAGGTCAATGACCAACCGGAGGAGGTGATGCATTCGAGTTGCTCTTGTAATTCCCTGCACATATGAGTGCATGATGCTTACCGCAGGTAACAGTAGCTAGCATAAGGTCAGGGTCATGTTGTTACCTGGTTGACTGACCAATGGCACAACTGCAACCCTTCAAGCTGCATACCACAAACCACAGGACTAATGCAACAGCTTGTCATGACAGCAGCCAATCAAAGAGAGTCCTCACCTCCTCCAGGAGCTTCAGGTGGTCAACAGCACAGACCTTGGTGGGTTTCTGCACGCGATCATACTGCACACGAAAATACAACAGCTTTTACACGGTCATGGTTAAGGCCAAGAACGTCAGATGGAGGGGTTTGCCAAACTGCAAGAGCAGGACTGCTGTAGCTTGCTCAAATCTGGTCTGACCTTTGACGATATTGGGGTGGCCATTGTGACGAGCCACGGACAAAGTTCTGCCCTCAGTACTTGCACAAGGCTGACACCACCCACGCCCCGTGAGGNTTCCCCTGGCCCCCTTCTCGTACTCTGTTCATTCTTTTTCGGGCTGGTTGTTCCAGCCCCTATTCTCAATGGGCGAGCACTTTCTTCTTCTACTTTCAGGAGCCTAGCATCTCTGATCTGCGGCTGCTTAGCAGGGGTCACTGAGTGACTCGGAGCTGCCTAGTTTCTTTGCTTGTTTTTCTTAGCGCTTCCCCTGGCCCCCGTCGTCATTTGGTGCTTCTTTTTTGGGCTGGCTTTTCCAGCCCCTGTTCGCACTCAGGCTCCCTCAGACTTTGTCCATTCTTTTGGGCTGGCCTTTCCCAGCCACCAGTCAATCTGGCCGCGCTTCCTTCTCTTTATTCTCAATGGGCGAGCACTTCCTTCTTTTCTTAGCGCTTCACCTGGCCCCCTTCTTGTGCTCTGTTCATTCTATTTTGGGCTGGCTTTTCCAGCTCACACCCAGCTAACTGTGCCACCACGGCTGGGTATGCGGTCGCCTGCGCTGCTCGGGCCAAAGAGCTGAAGTACGCGGATCATCCGCGGGAAGACGAGTTCTTCCCATTGGCCATCGACACACATGGGGCGCTGGGCGCTCGGTGGCTCGAGCTGCTCACCCAGCTCACCCGCCACACCATCGCCCGCCCGGCGCTTCCATGGAGAGCCGGTAGACTTCCCTGCAGCCGGGTCGCTGCCGCAAGTGTATCGAATGCGCCTGGCCGTCTCGCTGCAGAGGTCCATGGCCCGGGCGCTGCACCTTCGTGCCGGCAGAGCCCTCGCTGCTGCCTCTGGCTCTGGCCAGGGGACCCACTCCAGGAGCCCAGCATCTCTGATCTGCGGCTGCTTAGCAGGGGTTACTGAGTGTCTCGTAGCTGCTTTATTTCTGTTTCTTAGCGCTTCCCCTGGCCCCCTTCTCGTACTCTGTTCATTCTTTTTCGGGCTGGTTGTTCCAGCCCCTATTCTCAATGGGCGAGCACTTTCTTCTTTTCCAGCCCTGTCCTCAATGGGCGAGCACTTTCATCAGTGACCTCTAGTCAGGAGATGCAAGTCTGAGTAGCTAGCCGGCGGAAAGACGTCCATAGAAAGGAAGCGCGGCCAGATTGAATGGTGGCTGGGAGAGGCCAGCCCAAAGGAATGGACAAGGTCGTCGCCTGACGGAAGCCGGAGGCCGCAGCCAAAGCTCGGCCTGCGCGCAATCGTGAACCGCAAAGGCAAGGGACCGCTGCATCGAGAAGCTCGCCCATTGAGGATAGGGGCTGGAAAAGCCAGCTCAAAGTAGAATGAACAGAGGACGAGAAGGGGACAGGGGAAGCGCTAAGAAAAACAAGCACACAAAGAAACAACGCAGCTACTAATCACTCAGTAACCCCTGCTAAGCAGCCGCAGATCAGAGATGCTAGAACGCATTCGGAAGACTTGAGCGAGGGACCCGGCGACATTGAAGCCAGGCTGCTCGCCCTGCTGCCCGAGGCGGCGGATATGGCTGGAAAAGCCAGCCCAGATGCAGATGGATGCTCAGTGTGAGCAACGGAGCGACGGAGAAAATGACTTTCTCAAGAGAATTGCGTGTGTATTAAAAGGAGTAGAAGGGGCTCTCCCAATGGCTTTGCACTTTGTCGAGGCCGGTTACACGGTGGCGCTCGAGAATACCAGCATCGTGCCTCCGACCGCTGGGGCGGATGGCCGCATCCACTCCCAGCGCGCCGATCTCGTCGCCAGCGCGCTCGGCGGGGGGCCTCGGCTCATCGCCGACGTTGTCACGACTGCTGCGTTGTCGCACTCCGGCTCCTTCAGACCTTGTCCATTCCCTTTGGGCTGGCCTTTCCCAGCCACCAGTCAATCTGGCCGCGCTTTCTTCTTTGTTTCCGGCAGCGCCAAACGCTCGTCGGAGGAGGCCGGCTACGTAGTCTGCCAAGCGGCGGGCGCAAAGGAACGGAAATACTCGGACCACACCCGGTGGGAGACGAGTTTGTTCCACTGGCAGTCGACGTGCACGGAGCCTTTGGCACAAAGTGGCTTGACTTGCTTCACCGCCTTGCGCGGCGTGCAGCGGCCCGCCGCCTCGGGCAGCAGGGCGAGAGCCCGGCTTCAATGTCTCCGGGTCCCTCGCTCAAATCTTCCGAATGCGTTTGGCCATCTCGATGCAGCGGTCCCTTGCCTTCGCGGTTCACAGTTGCGCCCAGGCCGAGCTTTGGCGGCGGCCTCCGGATTCCGTCAGGGCGACGTCTTTCCGCCGGCTAGCTATTCAGACTTGCATCTCCTGACTAGAGGTTACTGAGCGTTCCCTGGCTGATGTCTCAGTCCTAGTCCTTCAGAAGAAAGCGCGGCCAGATTGACTTGTGGCTGGGAAAGGAAGCGCGGCCAGATTGACTGGAAAGGCCAGCCCAAAGGAATGGCCCTAGTCCTTCGCACTCCGGCTCCTTCAGACCTTGTCCATTTGGGCTGGCCTTTCCCAGCCACCAGTCAATCTGGCCGCGCTTTCTTTTTTGGGCTGGCTTTTCCAGCCCCTATCCTCAATGGGCGAGCACTTTCTTCTTCTCCTCTCTGCCAGCCCCTCTTCTCCAGGTTACTGAGCGTTCCCTGGCTGATGTCTTAGTCCTAGTCGTTCGCACTCCGGCTCCTTCAGACCTTGTCTATTTCCTTGGGCTGGCCTTTCCCAGCCACCAGTCAATCTGGCCGCGCTTCTCTTCCATTTGGCCTACATTTCTTTCGAATACACGGTGTCTTCTCCGTGGGCGAGCACTTCTCTCCCAATGATGGCCTCCCACCTAATTGCCTGATTGGGCTGCGCCAGTGCGAGTGCGGCTTCCGTGCAGAGGGTGCTGTGCTCGCCACTCACATGCTGAGATGCCCCACTGGACCAGAAGTGGTGGGCATTCACAACCTCCTTCGCGATGCCCTGGCGGGCTTGATGCTCGACGCCGGCTACCGTGCGGTCGAGGAAGTCAACAATATCGTGCCTATCACCACGGACGCCCAGGGACGTCATCATCGCCGCACACTTGACACTGTGGGCGTGCAACCTGGTGGAGGACCACGGGCCCTGGTCGACGTTGTTGTTACGGAGGCATATAAAGGCCCAGCATCAACACACATTGCTGGGCACGCAGTGGGCGGAGCAGAGCAAAGAAAACTGCGGCATTACTCCGACTACCCCCAATGCGATCAACTCCTGCCAGCTGCAATCGACATCTTTGGCTGTCTGGGTCCTCGCTTCCACACTCTGCTTCAAAACATTGCCAATCTAGGCTACACTCGACGTGAAGATGTGTTTCCGGCTGAGATGGGCTTGCCAGCTGCATATCTGCCGCTCTTGCAACGACAAGTTTCGGCCTGTTTGCAGCGTGCTCAGGCTAGTGCCTTGCACCAGAAAGCTGGGCGAGCTCTAGTAGGTGGCAGAAGGGCTCCGTTCCTGGCATCTAGTATTCATGCATCGAGTAGTGACCTTTATGTTTTGACCCGTGGTTATTGAGCGGGTCAATCTGCTGTAGGTTATGTAGATTTGTGAATGTGCTTGCCTTTGTACCTGGCCATTCGGCCTACATTTCTTTCCAACACACGATGCCTCCCAATGGGGGCAAGGGCTGTGATAAGCCCATGTCCATTCTTTTCGAGCTGGCTTTCTTTTCTTTGCCAGCCCTTCTTCTCTATGGGCAATTCCTTTCTTCTGATAAGCCAGCCCGAAAAGAAATGACAAGGTTCGAAGGGCCAAACTTACCATAAACTGTTTTCTAACCGTATTTCGCCTTCTCCTCAGCGCCCATGCAAGCCACGCCTGGCGGTTGCGGCGGTGGCGGCGGCGGCGGCGGCGGCGGCGGCGGCGGCTGCGGCCTTGCCCGGCTCTGCTGACTCTGCCTCCCGGCCACCCCGGAGATGAGCGCCGGCATGGGCTGGCAGCGGCCGCCTCCGAGCTTCACCGACGGCGCCCGTGACGCGGACCCTGGCCGTGCGGCCCTGGAGCGGCGCATCGCTGAGCTTGAGAAAGGTCCTTCTGTTGGCACCCGGCCATGATGCTGCCTGCTTGCTCTGGTGGAATTCGCCTGGGCACCTAATCAAGCGTCTGCAACGTCTGCAGCTTTTTCCTTTGTTTGTCTTGGCCACATACTGGCAGAAGCGGCCTGGGGTCTCCTGTGGTCAGTAGAGGAAGGCTTGCCTTTGTGCATCGGCTTACCAAGTCCGTCGAAGCAGGCTCTCAGCTGCCGAGTCTGACGCGCTTCAACGGGGCGGCATTGAGCAGACAGGAGCGACCTGCAGGCTGATGTCGAGGCGCTCTGCAAGCAGCAGTCCGGGACATCGGCCACCATCGATGTCATGGCTCGCATGCAAGCACGTCGGTACGTCAGCACGAGAGAACCAAGCCAGTTTGCTTGGCGGTGGCGGAGCGCGCGCCCCTCCTTTATGTACTCTCCAGGGTGATGGCGGCTGCTGGGTGCGCTCGCAAGTACTTGTCTAAGCTCACGGAATCTTGATGCTCCAGTCACGACCTTGCAAGACCTTTACTGCTTGGTGCCTGTACTAGTGCTGCTGGACTGGAGCAGGAGCTTGCAAGCTGTCGCCAGAATTTGGCTGCTCTGGCCAGGGAGCACGGCAAGCTACAGGCCGAGCTTGCGCAGGCTTATGCAGCGAAGGTTATTCCTCACGTCCTTAGGGAGGAGACCCTAGATGACAAATCAGTGCTTGGGTTTCCACGGTGGAAGCACATATCAAGCTCCAACAAGCAGAGAGAAGCTGACACTTGTGATGTCTGCGTCTGAGCTTGCTTGAAAGCAATGGGAAGTGCATGTGTTGTGTGTTCTTCCTCACTTGACCCTACTTCTCCTGAGTCTCCACCATCTTTTCCACTCCAGTGGAGACATTGTAGCAAGTAGCAGCGCAGCAGCCAGTGACCAGTCTTGCCTAGCTTGACATGTGCTCGCAGAGTGATTCGCACAAGCTGTTGCAAGCTGAGGTTGAGAAGGTGAGTCTCATTCTGGGCAGGAAACTCATTGGTGCAGCGATTTTCGCACAGTGCTATATTAGCAAACCTTACCTATTAGCACAATTTATTGACATTATGGACTATCATCTGATGAGTGTGATATTTTGCCGCCTACACGACTTGACAATCATGATGCATTTGTAGGCAACAGCAATGCCTCTTTCAAGCTGCTGTCGTCCAAGAGAGTGGACCTGCATTCATTGCAGCGCTTTCTAACAGGATAGGCCAGATTCAGAAAGTCGCATCTGGTCATCTGACCACAGCTCGACGTCATTCCCAGGTCAAGAAGATGGAAAGAGATGTGCAGTTTTACCAATCACAGACTGCCTCAGCGCTTGCTCGACGAGATGAAGCAATGCAGGAGGTATGTCTTTCCTGCATTCTGCATGACTAGTCAAAAGGGTTTCTGCCAGGGTCCTGCTTCTCTCTAGAGTTGTCAGCTCTACGGACTTGCTAAATTGATGTCATGAGGCGCCTCCCTTTGCAGGTGGATGTCCTTCGAATTAGCAACACCAACTTCTTGAAGGAGAGGGAGATGTTTCTTGCCAGGTTTGAGCTGAACGCCTCTGTGGTCATTGTTTAACTTGGTGTTGGTAACTGTGATGTCTGACACGAACAAAAACAGGCTACTTCTGAAGTCTCAGGTGCCTCTTCAGCTTCACGCATTAAACAACCGCTGTTGACCCTGGGGCAGGGTAGACGAACTTGAGCCTGAGAGCAGGCAACGGGAGGAACACCACGAAGCTGAGCTCTCGAAACATATGGCAACTTCAGTTGAGGATGTAAATTACATGCAAAGAGTAACAGCCAGCATCCTTCTACTTCTTTGCTGCAGCATTGTGATCAAAACTTTGGCTCGGATTCTGCTGAACTTGATCGAAGCACTTCTTAGGATGTTGCAGTCTTTTTCACACCACGTAATCTGCAAAGAAGAACACTTGACCAGTATCTGGAGTATGTACATGTATGTGTAACACCACTGACAACACCCTTTGGTACATAGCCATCCAGCATTACTCACCTTGGACTTGGTAATCACTGCTTCAATAGGTAGTAGAAGCAGCTTGGGCCAATGCCATGATCATGATGGAGGACGGATCAAAGCACTTGACCAGTGGACAGAAGGCAGCGCTGATGGTCCAGGATGAGAAGTTTCTCTTGAGTCTTGGCCAGGCTGCACGACAGGACTCAATGCTTGTACGTTCACTTCGTGATGTGCATCGTGATGTGCATCTAAGCCACAAATCTGCTGCTTTTCCTTCAGTCAAAGCAAACTTGAACAATGTAGAACATGCACAAGTACAATCATCTCTCCTTACTGGCCTGCCGCGCAGGCGGAAACTCAGGTCGCTGTAGCCGAGGCTCAAGTTGCCAAGGCTGATGCAGAGGCAGCTAGAGCTATCAGGGACTTGGTACAGGCAGAATTGGTCCAGGTAAGGCCTCAACTTCGCTTACACCTCAAATGTGTTTTGCCACCTGCCACTGCACTTTACCTGTCCACTGCGTCAAATGGGGGTCAACAGATCGTAGTACGGCTGAAAGTCTGGGCAGAGGTCGTACTTACAAGGAGTTCCACTGAAGCTTTCTTCAACTTACGAAGGACTAGCTAAAGACATTCTCTGTGACAGGGTAGTAGGCCGTGGGAAGATTGCGACCTACTGCATGCCTGTTATTGATATTCCATTCACACCAGGACCTAAAGCTTTAGGCGTTAAGCATAAGTTGCTCAACCTTGCAGGAACGGAAGACAAGGGTTGAACTGGATGGGAAGGCAAACAAGGCGCATCAAGCCCTACTCAATGTGCGCGAGGAGATGGCAAAGGCTTGCAATAAACTGCGCCACCTGCAGGCTGAGCTCAGGGAGGAGGTGAGGTCGGGTGTGAGGGAAGAGAGGAGCGAGTCCCAGAGGCAGCTGGTCACATTCTTAGTCTTCCTACAGAGGGTGGCGGAGGAGGAGAGGAGGGCCAGGGACGACTTTGAAAGCCAGCTCGAGGAGCAGAGGGAGGCGTTTGTGAGGATGAAGGAGAATTTGACTGACCAGCTCACGGAGGCTCAGAAGCATATTGAGAAGGAGAGATCATCAAGGGGCATAGCTGGTGATGTAAGGATCACCTTGACCATTACACTCGCCTCAGGTTCAGTGCACATCTATCACCTTCACGTATTTGACTATGGTGCTTTGCGTTTGTAGGCAACAGTGTTCACAGAAGAATGGGAGGCGTTTGCTCAAGCCACGCAGGAGAAGGTTAAACCCCTACATTGAAGCTTTGCTAAGCAGGATATGCATAAAGGACACAAAATGACCAAGCGCGCAGTAGTTGAGTGTTGGATGGCCACTAGCATAGGCTAGCGGCATATATCTCTGAAGTTGGTCCTGATATCCACAGCTTTGAGGCGGGCACTGCTGGAAGCTATGGACAATGATGCCCAACATTGAGTGCTACCTGGACTGCAGGTAGCTGCTCTGCTGCTGCTCTCGCAGCAGGAAGAGAGGCACAACCTGGAGGCGAACACAATTGCTGCCCTTGAGATGCAGACCCGTGATCTACGCCAGCAACTTAGTCAGGTTCAGAAGTCTAACTTTACCTTGGGCCTGACTCTTGCTTGGTATCCAGAGGCTGCTCCAGCTGTGAGCACCTTCATCGTGGCATCATGAAAGTTGTCATGTGCGGCTCGACACAGCGTCTGGTGTACTCAGGCACATGCACCAAGCAGGTGACTGGCGAAAAAGTACAGGCTCTCATGGAAGTGGCACAACTGAAGCACGAGATGGACAAAGTCATGGATTACAAGAGGTCCTGCTCTTCCATAGTAGCCATTCCTTCTCCATATTAGTCAAAACCATCAAATCATAGTATATCTGTCCACTAACTACATTTTCAATATCTTGAAGGATGCAACAGTATACTAGCAAGCATGTTGTCTGCCATAGCTGCAATCAATGCTTATGAGAGCAGAGCTGTTGCTCTCATGTGCTCAGGGAGGCCGACAATAAGCGCTCCGCCTCAGACACCAGCGCCAGTGGAGGGATGCTTCCAGCATCATGGTCTGTGTCCCCCTCAGGGGATGACCTGAATGCCCGCTTCAAGGGGCCTCCCTCCATGACGCACAACACCCCTAGGATGTTTAAGGGCTGGTTTCAGGGGACAGCAAGGTCCAGCGCCGAGGAGCCGCCGCAGCAGAGCAGCCCCTCCAAGTAGCAAAACCAGCAGCTTGCCTGAGTAGCTGCAGTCATCCCAGCATGACAATACAATAATTTGCAAGACTAAGCAGGTATCTTTCAATCATTCCTGATGCCTTCAAGAGTGGCAGTATGGATCTTACAACCACAAGCATGGAACGGCAAGCTAAGTGTCTGATCACTTGCAGGCAAAGAATTGGCTTATCTGGCAGCTGATGTCTTGCTGGTTTTACTGCCCCAGGTCGAGCAACAGTACCATCCTCCTGGACAATCGGCCATGGGGTCTGATGAGAGGAGCTGATGACCGCAGGCATTTAAGTAAGTACATCTTGAGAGATTACCTTGAGCTCTGCGTCTACCTTGCAATGTATCTGGCTATCTCAGTAATTGGTACCACTTAAGAACAAGCCTGTAATATTTAAGCTGTCAAATTGGTCAATGATATTCAATACTACTGAAGAGACACGTGGTCTTTGTTTGCTGATATGTGAAAGCAATTACTTGGCCTGCTGGTCGTGTAACATCAGTCGGACCTATTTACTCATTGCACTTTGTGGGCAGGTCTATGGCACCGAGGGCTTTTGAAAAAGCGAGTCTCTAGCACGCAATCTGACTGGAGACATCAGAGGCCGCTTGCTTGTTGAGGAGCTTTCATCAAGACTAGCTAATTGCACAGAAGATTGGGAGAGGTCATCAAAAATGACCTGCTTCCTGAAAGCCATTGTTAAGTTGTGGCCAAAAGGCAGACAAGAAAGGTGCCGAAGCTTAAGGGAAACTCTCAGTAGCTGTTGCGATTTCTGGTTCCAGAGGTTTACTAGATCCAATCCCGTGTCTCTGAGGTGACTACTTCCCAATCAATATCAAACCACCAACTTTGGACATGATCTACATAACAACGTAGTGTCTTCCTGCGCCTTTAGGTGGGAGGCATACCTCCTGCTGGCATGACCAAAGCCAAGGATTTGAAAGATGATCCAATTCTAAGTTGCCAGTTGACGAACTCCCATATGAATATCCGAAGAGAAGGAACAACGCAGACAATGTAGACAAGCTACCCTATGGCCTGTGTAAATAACACAAAGCCCAACCCGCAAGTTGCATAGCACACAACGTTTGTTTTATGTACACTGTCACTGAGCCAGGCCAGACATTCTTGTGTTATAGGGTGCTGTTCCACTGCTTAATTGCCGGTCTTCATTTGATCATCCCTGCACCTTGCAAGCTACACTTGAACTCCTTATTACAGAGGCGCCGGGCAAACGTCATCTTGATGCAGGCGAACTGCCAACACTAGGCTGCTTCATGGGCTTGTACGAGCGGCCCTTGGCCTGCGCAGCAGCGTCCTTCTTCCGGAAATCCTGCCAGAAGCATGATCAGCTACGCAAGCATAAGCATAACGTGCTTTACAGATAACCCGCCACTCGTCCTCAAGAATCAGCCCTGGATGTATGCAAGCCAAGGAGCATCTGCACATTGCAAGATGTAGATAGTAGACCTGGATGGCAAGGGCCTCCTGCTTTGCTCTGAGCATGAGCTCGTCCAGGGGCCCCTGCTCAGGGAAGCTCTTGGAGCACCGCTGCCGGTACTGAGCAAAGTGCTCCTCGGCCTGCTCCAAATTGCCCTCAATGCTATATACTAGGCCCTGCTGGGAAGAAAGGCCAGCGTAGGTCGACCAAGCACTCCCAGTCATTCGTCCACTTGCAGACTGCACTTAATAGTTGCACAGCACAGACTGAATTCTCCTAAGCAAGGTGCTCTTTGGCATCAGCGCATGCAACCGCAACACAGGAGGCCATGGGGCGGGCACAGCACTCGACTGGACACTCTAGCAAGCTGGTGCTGTATCGTACCTGGCAGAGGTAAGGCCGGAAATCGCTTGGATCCTCCTTGATGATAGCGCTGTACTGCTTTGTGGCTTCGGCCAGGTTGCCCTGCAGTCAGCCAGCGCCGCGCAAGCGAGAGAAGGAGAGTCGCGTTTGGTGAGAGTGTCAAACAACCGCCAGTTGTGAGGGGCCGCAATGCTCGCGCGAAGTGAACAGAGACCTGAAGGACGTGCATCTGGCCAAGCAAGATGCGGAGGTTGATGGCCTCCTTGCGCTTGTCAGTGGCCTGCGCGCGCATCACGGCTTCCTCAAGCATGCCCAGCACCAGGCTGTCCTCCCCACGCTTCCACATGAGCGTCGCCAGGCCCTAGCAGCACGCAAGGAGCCCGGACGCCGCCATTGCCCTTCAGCATGCCATCCTGGCCAGCAAGAGAAGCGCGTGCAACCAAAGGGAAGGTGCGGATCTGGATGAGACTGCTGGACCTGCATGGCACGTGCGGAGAAGGGGTCCTTGGCCAGAATGTCCTGGAAACCGGCCCGCGCAGCGTCGAGGTCGCCCGACAGCTGCAGCAGGTGTGCGCGCATGTACCTCCACTCCAGGCACCCGGGGTCAAGCTGTGCTCCACAGCGAGAAGCCGTCGGACGGGGCCCGTCAGAGGGGCCTGCCGCCGGCCCGCGGCAAGCCCGAGCATGGGCAACACCAGAGCCCAGGTGCGCCGTCGACCCAATCGACCACCCATAGCCCTCAATCTTGCAGGCTCGCGGCCAAGGGCAGGTGGCACCTACTTCGACGAGGCGGTCGAGCGCGGCAACGGAGCCCGGGAAGTCGGACTCCTGCACGCGCTGCACCAGCTTGGCCAGCACCGCATGCTCGCCTGCGGGCTCAGCTGCCGTGCCTTGATGCGGCGGCGCCTGCACCGCCTCGTCTGCCCTTGGCGCTTCACCCGTGGGGGGCTTCCGTGACGTAGCCTCGGCGTCGTCGCAGGCGAGCCGGGAGTGCGGCTCCCCCTCGCGCGTGCCATCGCTGGCCGCCTGCTGGCTGCTGCAGAAGCCCGGAGCCCGGCGGCAAAGGCCTGTTGGCAGCTAGGCAGCGGCGGCGGCGGCGCGCCGGCAAGGCTCGCGGGGCTGCTGCCGCGCTGAGCTGCGGGGCTTCGGGCCGTGCCCGCCGAGCACGCCGCCGCAGTCGGCCCCTAGGCCCGGGCGCTCAGCACTAGAACGCCAGCGCCAAACCCACACGTCGGAGAGCCGACTGCTGCCCGAACCAGAAGAGCGGTGGGGTCCTCTGTGTGTCTGCTGTTTTGTGCACCTGGCGGCGACGCTGGCGTCGGGCGGCGCCGGAGGAGGGGCGGCCCGGCTGCGGCGCCAGGCCCAGGCCGAGGC
>WELB01000205.1:135342-223081 GCA_009602725.1 Spirogloea muscicola
AGGGGGGGGGGGGGGGGGGGGAGCAGTTATTGAATTCGGCACTTGCAGTCCAGCTTTTTTTGCCCGCCTCCTGCGCAGTGCGTCGCCGATGGCGGCGGCGGGCCCGGCGTGATGGGCGGCGTCGGCGCCTCCGCGCGCAGCAGCCACTCGTCGCTGGTGGACCTGGCGGACCTCCTGGCTGCGGGCCTGGACGACGGCGACGGCGGCGAGGACGGGCGGCGGCGGCTGCTGGCGGCGGCGGCGCAAGGGGAGAGGCGCGACGAGGGCGGCGAGGCGGAGCACAAGGCCAAGTGCTCCACCGCCGCCGCGCTGCAGCTCCTCTCCGCGGCGCCGCCGCCGCTGCCGCCGTCGCCGCAGAGCCCCGGCGCCTGGCGGCGCAAGCGCACCCTGCGCCGGCGCGACCTCGCCGCCGCCGCCGCCGCCGCCCCCGATGGATTGCAGGGCGGAATGGCTGCCGTCGAGGAGGAGCTCGTCGGTAGAGGCTATGGCCGTGCCGAGCCGCTAGGAAACTCCGAGCGCGCCTCGTCGGGCAGCGGCGCAGGCGAGGTGCGGGAGGCCTGCGACAGTGCCGACTCTGGGACAGTGTCTTTAGACAAACAGTCGTTTGCGTGGAGCCCCGAGAACGGCGGCATTGGCAGCGGGCCCCTCGATGCTCCGGGCTGGGACCAGACAGGAAGGAGCGGCCAACAAGGCCAGGCGCCCGTGTCAGGGCACATTGGAGCCCACTGCAAGCTGCTGCTCAGCGGCGGCAAGGGCTCTCTGATCACGGAGCGTATCGAGGCCGTGGCTGCGCCGCCAAAACCCACGGCTCTTGGCGAGATGATGCCAGCAGCTGACCTGGCGGATGAAGCCACACTAGCCAGTGGCAGATGCGAGCTGCCAGAGCTTCTGGATGGGGACGGACCCTGCGCAGACATGGACTTCTTTCTTGCAGCAATGGACTCCCCGGCAAGGCCCGGTGCAGGCGCCGAGCAATCGTCAGGTGCCCTCAGGAGCCCTGTGGAAGCTGTCGCATCTGAAGAAGCGCAGGCAGCCTGCGCCACTCTGTCCCTGGCCTCGAAAAGGGCTGCGAGCGTTCACACAGAAGCAGGAGCAAGCTCCAAAATCGCCTGCGTGGATGCAGTCTTGACTGCCCCCACTGATAGGGTCCGCCTGAGTGCCACGAAGCCGGAGCCAGGCGGTAGCCTTGCACAGGAGGACTGTCAAGCTCCAGCTCTGACGGCACCGCCAGAGCCCCAGAGTGTGGAGTCAGAGATGAGCCCTAGCACTAGGTCAGCAGCGGAGGCAGCAGGAGGCCTGACAGCAGTCGCAGGGGTGGCACTTCCGCTGGCGTTCTCAGAACTGGACGATCTGGGACATGCGAGAGTGATGCCTCTGCCAGAGCCTGGCAGTCTGCTGCAGCCGTTGTCTGTGCAGGGCGCCATGGGAGCACCGTTTGGCCCCATCTTTCCCCTCCCACTGTGTGACGACGGACTCCAAGGTCAGCTCTACACCCCAAGACTCCTACACCAGACTCTACACCAACACGCCCTCCCCAAGCCTGCACAACCTGAGTCGTGCCAAAGGGACTGAGTCGTGTGTGCATCTCATGGAGCTTCTTTGCCCTCCTGGTCTTGCTGCTAGGTTGCTAGGCAACTCTGCTAATAAGTGCCTGCGGTGTTGCCTGCAGCTATGACCACCCCAAGGACCTTTGTCCTGCCGGCCCGCCTGAGGCGCCCGCATGGTCTCCCTGCAGCACATTTGCTGGTAAGCGGCCGCTTCAGCTGGAGCCGCTCAATGCTTGCTTCGCAGTTGGAGAGCATGGCTGCACTTGTGCAGCAATATTAGGTCCTCTTGTGCGCCACACAGTACGACAAGTGCCTGAACCTTAAATTCGGAGTACATGCTCTTGCACAGCCGGTTCGTCCGTCTCGCTCCCACTTACTCACTTGTGAGCTGCTCAACTCTCCTCCGCCTGTGGCTGTTCTGTAGGGGCAGTTCGGGGCACAGGCGCGGCAGCGCCAGCTGTACAAGCACCTCAAGAGGAATATCATTGTCCACCGCACGTATGAGACTATCTACCTGCCTTGTAGTGTGCAGCATGGATCACTGTTCCGGACCCCATTTGTGTGCCCGCAAGCTGATCTTGTAACTGTGTGGCGCATTGGGTGCCTTGGCGCACAGCCACAAGGTTGTCAGCCCGGACGAGGCCCCAGTGTGCGAGTGCTCGTATATTGAGGGCGACGCAGGCAGCGCCTGCTCCGAGGACCGCTGCATCAATGCGCTGCTATCTACGGAGTGCACGCGGGGCCTCTGTCCCTGTGGCGAGCGTTGCAGGAACCAGGCAAGCATGTTGCTCATGCACTTGCTCAATGACGCAAGCACGGCTGCTCGATCAGCCTCATGTTGACCGTTTGTCCAAACAAAGGAGGCCAGCCTGACTCCACTCTCTGCTGGGATCGTTGCTCTCTGCTGGGGTCGTTGCTGCAGCGGTTTCAACAATGCGAGTATGCCAGGGTCAAGGTCGTTGCGACTGATGACGGGCGTGGTTTCGGCTTGGTTGCTGCCCAGGACATCAAGGTGTGCGCTGAAGTAGAAGGCAGTGTCCTGCCACAGTTTTGGATGCATCATATCAATCAGCTTTCCTGGATTGCGGCTTGAATAAGAGTGTCTTCATGCATAAGTCGCAGTATTGCAGGCTGGGCAATTTATGCTGGAATATTGCGGAGAGGTCATCACAGATAAGGAGGCAATCAGGCGATCAGAGGCATATGCTGCTGAAGGTGCACCTCCCATTTTGGAATATTACTTGCTTGTCAACTGTGATCCAATGGCAGGTGATCTTCTCTGTAATTTACCTTTGTGTTGAACGTCGCAAAAGTCAGGCCTCTGCTATTGCCATATGATGAGACTCGCAATACAAGCAAATCTTGCATCTCAGCAAGTCTAGTCATCGGCCCTATTTTATCCAGGGGAGAAGAATCACTATATCTTGCAGCTGAGCGGCACCGAGTTTGTCGATGCGACCAAGAAGGGGGGCCTTGCTCGCTTTGGCAATCATTCATGGTAAGTGCAGCAGACTATATTTCTAATATATTGATTATCATAATGGCCGATAATTTCGCTAGGCTGGGAGGGTGCGAGCACGACAGGTCTCGTATTGTGCATCCACTGCCACACTTTAAGAACACAAGGAGGCCCGTGAGACTTGTGAATGCACAGTTGCCTCTGCACATCACTGAGATAGGCATGGGAGGCCAGCTGCACAGTTGGGTGTGCTGATCGCAAGAGCCGCGATGCTGCAGTGCTCCCAACTGCGAAACACGCAAGTGGAACGTGCTGGGGGAGGTGCGGGTGGGCATCTTTGCCAAGTACAACATTCCTGCGGGCGCGGAGCTCTCTTACGACTACAACTTTGAGTGGTTTGGTGGAGAGAAGGTGCAGTGCCGATGCGGAGCAGCCTTATGCTCGGGGTTTCTTGGCGCCAAGTCCCGGGGCTTTCAGGCACGCTACCTGCCAAGAGAAGGGCCCCTAGATCCCTCTTGTACTTGACTTAGCAGTCTGAGGCAGGAGGTACACACACAATGTCTTGCAGCTCTGTATCATGCATTGCCCACGTGAGGCTCAGGCTGGGACGATATATTTGCCTCATTAGAAGATTCAGGGCAAAAGTAAGGCACGCATAGCACCGGAGCAACGCAAGCTGACGACATGCCAGCTTCTCCCTGTATTCTGGCGCAGCGCAATAACCCATACTGGGAAGATGGTGAGGACAGGTCAGTATACTGCTGCTGCTGCTGCCTCTGGCAAGGATGGTACTGAATATTCAGCCATGTGCATATTGTCAGTGACCGAGCATGCAAGAAGAAAGCTTGGCTGTGACTGCAACCTTTGACCGCAACTTCACAAGCGTGCTCCCCAGGTAACTGTTGCTTCTCATGCCATGAGGGTGCAGGTACCACATGGAGGACGTCCCTACATACGACTCCGGGGACGAGGACCACAAGCCACCAATTGCCACTGTGCTCGGGCATGCGATGGGCGGCGGCTCAGCAGTTCCCAACAAACCTGTACACCATGTCCCACAAGATGACCTTTTGGATGAGGAGAAACAGCTGTTGCAGAGGGAGACCCCGAAGAAGAAGGTGCAGGCGAGGGTGGCACGGTCAGCTCTCACTACTGGCAAAGTGGATCTGATAGAGTCCCCCAAAGCTGGGGCAGCGTGTTTGCCCAAGGATGTCGTGGTTGAGGTAGCAGTGGTAGTGGCTAAAAAGAAGAGGAGCGAGCGAAGGCGGAGCAGCATCACTTTGGATAAGGGCGGGCAAGGAAAGAAGCGGCGGAAGGTGGCGGCGGTGGAGGCGCAGCACGCCAAGAGGACGAAAGGGCTGGTGGTGGGCATGCGCCCTGTGTTTGCGAAGAAGAAGCGCAAGGCTGCAACAGCACGCCCTCTAGAGGGGAAAGTTGTGTTGCATTCTGTGACAGGGGAGGAGGGCGCAGGGCCGTTTCGTACCAAGAAGGCAAGATTTGAAGTCCAAGCTCGGGAGGTAAGTGAGCAGGATGACTTACAAAACTTGCACACCATTGTAATTGAAGGCATGGCAGCGTAAGCCTTGAACGGTATGGTACAGCATGCTCTTATGCTGCCATGGTTGCTCTTTAATACCATCAGCAAGCAGCCCTGGACTTTGTCAAACGGGTACTTGGCTGATGAAAGGCACTTGCCAGTCAGGGATGCTTGACGGAGCAGCATTTTATCCTTTGCTATGACGTGGTATGCAGGATGCTGCTGCGAGGGCTGCTTCTGCCTTGGCCTCTTTGAACATATTGTTGAGACCAAAGGTGGAGGCGTGGCAGCGAAGTGAGCAGCCGGGAGTACTGGCTGGTAGCTCTGAGGACTGGCTCACGATGCGCAATCAGCAGCTGACGGCGGCTCTGGATTCTCATTGTTCCATCCTATGGCACGGCATGGGCTGTACTGATTATGATCGAACCTGCCCTTGACCACCTGACGCCTGAACTGAGGCAGGCGACTCCAGCATGAAGGTCCGCCCCTATGCTGCCTCTTTGAGCCTTCTGAAAACTATGGATGCTGCTATTGGGCTCTCAGGTCGACAATGTGGACCCTGTGTGTGCCTAGCTGTCATCATTTACTCTGTGCCTTTGCAGATACACTGACAATGACTCGAACACAACAGCTTGTATGAGTCTGGGAGCCCAGGTAGCTACTGGTCCATGCCGGAACATTGCTCCCCTTCACAACGTTGGCAGCTTACTGCTGGTGCACTGCTTATTCCAACTACTAGATGAGTTGCAATTGTTTGCTAGATCTGTCTGCTGTGATTGAACTGCGCTGCAGGGAATGAAGCAAGGTTGATGTGCGTTTCAGCTGTTGGAGGAGCTGAAGAACGAGTGTCACCAGCTGGAAAGCACAGCTTGTGCAGGAGGCACAGTGTGCAGCCACATGAATCCAGATGTGCAAGCATCATGGCTCTACAAGGTACAGAAGGCAGGTTATATGCACACAGACAGCCTGGTCACCACAGGCCTCAGCAATTGGGTACATCCTGTGCAACCACCGATTGAGCTCACCCAGTGAAGCAAGCAGATGTCTTGGCTAGAGGTGCGCTTCAGCTGTAGCTGGTTCAGCTCTGGGAGCTTGGCTGTCATGCATAATCATGATGCTCTGACTCAGCAGTGGCCCTGAGTGTTATGCATGAGTCTCAGATGTGGATTGCCCAGAGATTGATTTGTCTGGCTGTCAAGAATTGCAGCCTTGCAATTGTGGAGATAAAGAGTGATGCATATGATAGTACAGCATCTCTTGGTGTACAAAACAGCACCTAGATTGGAGGTATCAACAAGCTTGGGGATGTGATTGCTTTACGAATTCAGTTCCTTGGGGTGGCTGGGGTGGGCTGGGGTAGCTTGGGGTGGGTGAATCAAATTGAAGAATCGCTCCCAAGTACATCTTCGACTTAGAACTCGTATTCGCTGACCAGGGTAGTTGGTCTAGTATATTGAAGTACATAGCAGCAAAGAAAAGTTGGCTGTTTTGGCAGGAACAAAGCTGCAAATTCCTTTCTACAGCTGATGTGTAAGGGGAAGGATCTATTTGTGCCAATTATGGACACCCAAACAAAAGTGGGGCAAACTGGGCGGCTCGTTTCGCCGATGAGAAAGAAGAAGCCCTTCCAAGAGGTGACGGCCATGCTCTTCACCGTGGGTGGCTCATTGGTGCCGGTGACAAGGATGCTGAGGTGGCTGTATGCGCGTAACATGTAAGGCGGACTCGTGCTTTGGTCTGCTGTCAAAAGAGTCGGGAGCACAGTATCTCATTTGGCTAGCCCCAAGAGTGCTGGAATGGACAAGGTCCAAAGGGCCGAAAGATGCGACAACCACACAGCTATGCAAGAGACTACATGAGCGGATGAGATCTTAGAAACCCTCGAGTCAGCAGCCGCAAGTTGGAGTAATTTGCAGCTGGACAGTAGCCACACCAACGACATCCAGAAGTAGCAGCCAAAGAGCGACCTGCCCACAAGTGAGTGCACTGCGAGCTTGGGATCGTTGAAAGGAGATGGCAAGCCAAAGGATCCGATGAAGTTGGTTAAGAGTCACCAGCCGAACAAGCTGGTGTGCCATGCCTTTCTGAGGTGAACGGCCTGCTCGAGAACAGGGAAGCACAAGGGCAGTAGTCAGAGATCCGTAAAGAAAGTGAAAGTAGGCTGTCCAGGTGCGAAGAAGTGTTCTGCCAGTCCCTCAGCCATCGACTCTCTCTGAAGTAGGATAGCTGGGGTGAAGGCTGCAACTATGCCACATGGAAAGACTGCCCGGGATTTGTTTTGAGCTGATTCTCCAAAGCCAGAAGCAACTATTACCACTTTGAACTCCACAGCCATGCTCAATCTCGGACTTGCCAACCATGGCACCAGCAGTCCACATTCACGTCACAAGTATAACACCAACTTCACTTGGCCCACGCACATATTGAAATGCCTTCTCAGGTCTCCTGAAGTTTGTGGTCAGACACCGAAGCACTCTGGTGTTGCGGCCTGGGTGGAAGGACGAGCTCAGCTCCCTCGCCGCCTGCTTGATAGTAGACCTTCAACAGCATCTGTCGCCACAATCTTCAGGGGTCTCAGGTGTTGCATACGAGCACATACAACAGTGGCTGTCTAGGGCTGCTCAGGCACCCCAACATATAGGCAACATCTATGAAGGACTCAAGAAAGACACGAAATAATGATGATCAGTGCTCGTGCAGGCCAAGCTGCAGCCATGCGCTTGTTCCGGATCGCCTGACCCGTCTATGCTGGACAGAAGGACATGCAGGAGTCTTGGTGGCACATCAGCTATGTGACATCAGAACAGCTTATTACAACTTACGCCAGCCGCATATAAATCCAGCTGTTTTACTCTGGCCCTTCTGTTGCTGCCCCTGCATGTGCTTTGTGAGAGTCAGTCAGTGCTTGTAGAGACCACAACAAGACTGCTATTAAAGCGTGAGGCTGGATGACAGAGGAAGCTCAAGAGCAGCTTGATCGGCATGCATTTTGCAATTTTTGCAATGGTCCCCATAGATCGATGAGTGCGAAGCTTGCAGATGATTGGCTTCTCAAGATCCCTACATCTTGAGCATGTATGCCATGGCATCTTGTGAGGTATTATACTCGTTGTAGAGAAACACTTTCCAACCCCTGCAGATACAATCCATGGCCCTCTTAACAAGTATGAGTAGAGCATCCATTAACTGCAGCAGTGCTGGGGCAAAACAGTGCCAGCTCAAAGAGCGTTCTTGAACACAAGCAGCATACATTGTGCAAAGTTCTGATTATTGCGGCAATTGTCTTGCACCTCGATGCTGCGTGGCTGGCCAGAAGCGAGGCAAAGGCCCTGCACTTCACGGCCTGCGATGTTTGCTTGTTCTGCACCGACTTGGGCAGCCCCACCACAAACTCGTCGGCTCCCTGTCCAAAGCAACCACTGTAGGGAAGGTGAGGAACCTCAGAGAACTCTGCATGGACAACACCAGGTGATGACTTGGAACCCCACCACAGTGCAAGGTGTGCACATTGGTGTAATCAGCGGTCATTGACAAACCTCCTCAGCAGCGAGCCTCAACAGCTGTACAGCAAGCTGATGCCCGCTGGTTGTGAGGACCTGCAGCAGCATCAGATTGTGTTGCCTGGTCACATGCTGCAGGAAAGCGAACAAATCGTATCAAGACAACTTGAGCATACAGTGCTGCTCTGAAAGAGCTGGCAGGCGCACTACTGCAGCAACCTGGGGTGGGACTAGGCTTCACGTCAAGCGGCCTGGGCGCAAAGCCCCTGAAACTGGCAGCAACGCCGGTGCGGGAGTCGCCCAGATCCACGCCAAGGGACAGGCGTAGAGCTGAATCATTCACGCCTTCGTGAGCCAGTTGCGCATTCGAGAGGACAGCTGATTCGTCTGCGGGCAGCAGCTGGTGAGCTGTATGAGCCTCCTCAGCTGTACGAAGTGGCCCAGCGCTGGCTGGCTCTTGATGCCCAGCATCTGTAGAAGAGGGGAACAGAGGGATAGATAAGTATAGGGATAGTACACATCGGCCTTGCTAAGTCAGGTGCACATATGGATACAGTATAGTATCAATGTAGCGTTACTTCAGCTGGACCTAGACCAAGTAACCAACATGACAAACTCTAATGTCCAACTCCTGAAGGCTGAGCATGTGGCATGGATCTCGAACCTAACCCTAACGCCTGATTGGGAAGCCTGATGAGCACAACAAGAGGAGGCTGACTCAGAAAAGATGGCCATCAAGAGTCAAGACTTGTCCAGGCAATCAGGTAGATTGCCAGGACGTCTGCCAAGCCAGGGCAAGGAGCAGTAGACTGCTGGCTCGGCAACTCAGCTTGCGAGCTAGCAAACATTTGAGCTCCAGGAATCTCTGCCCCCCCGTTTGGCTGTGAGGCAGCCAAGATTCAGCCCTTTGCAGCATGCTGTGTAATTGGCGGAGCCAAGCCGCAGCAAAGGACGCGAACGGCTGCGGCGGCACGCAGCACCTGGCTCCGCCAACTTCGCCGTGGCTGCTCGCTGCCGCCGCGCGCGCTGGTGAGGCCCCCGTCGCCGGCTGCCCAGGCCTGCCGCCGCAAGCAGGCGCTCGAACCTCGCCTCCTCGGCGGCTGCCATCGCTGCTGTAGCTGGCTCAACATCTCCACCTCGCGCTGCCGCGGGACGCTCGGCGCCCGTCGGCGCCTGCCTCGACGCACCGGCGCCGCCGCGGTCACCTGCCGCGGGGCCTGCCTCGGCGGCGGCGGCGGCCACCCGCACGGCAGGACCTGGCCTTGCTGCATCCACCGACACGCGGACCCTCGCCCGGCTCCTGCACGCCTCGCCGGCAGATCGTCGCGAGGCGAGGCCGGCCGGGCTGGCGGCGGCGGCGGCAACGGATGCGGCGGCGACGGCCGCAGCGGCCATGCTCCTGAGTGTTGCCGCAGGGACGGCGTTTGTGGCAAGGCGGAGAAAGTGCTCGCCCATTGAGAATAGGGGCTGGAAAAGCCAGCCCAAAAAAGAATCAACAAAGGACGAGAAGCGCTAAGAAAACCAAGCACACAAAGAAACAAAGCAGCTACGGATCACTCAGTAACCCCTGCTAAGCAGCCTCAGGTCACAGACGCTAGGCTCCTGGAAGTGGGTCCCCTAGCCAGAGCCAGAGGCAGCAGCGAGGGCTCTGCCGGCCCGCAGATGCAGCGCGCGGGCCATCGACCGCTGCAGCGAGACGGCCAAGCGCATTCGGTACACCTGCGCTAGCGACCCGGCTGCAGGACAGAGAAGCGCGGCCAGATTGACTGGTGGCTGGGAAAGGCCAGCCCAAAGAATAGACAAGGTCTGAGGGAGCCTGAGTGCGAAGGACGGCGGAGGTGGGCCAGCGCCTCTGAAGCGCACCCTGCACGCACTACAACCCAGGGGCCTCCTGCGTACGAGGGCCTCCGATACTGGCTGGCAGTTTACAGCCGATTCTTCTATATCAGCAGCCGCATTCTCTGATACACAAGCAGCTGAACTTTCCTCGAGGGCTGTGTAAATAGAAGTTGACAAGCTTCCCACAAGGGGGTAATGGCTAAGGACAGCGCGCATGAGGTGAAAGGGAGGCCAATGCAAGCCAGTACATAGGTCCGGCAAAGAAAGAAATGAGCATCTTCCAAATGGGGCGGGGATGTTTCAGTCAGGCCAGAAAAACCGAGGAAAGGTTAGTCCAGAGCAGAGTGGACAAGGTCCGACGTGGCCGGCAAATGCCATATCACGTACCTATGCAGGTACGCCAGTGGCTACAGCAAAGCGAGAGGAGCGCTGCCTGTATCCCAACCTCGCCGGCAGACTAGGCTTGCAGCAGGAGGATTGGCCCCTCCAAGGCAGACGAGGACATTCAGCCAAAGCGCCACATGCTAGCAGCAAAGAGACGCAGGGTATGCTCACGCACTTGTGCTCAGGCCCGTCCTTTGAGCCCCTCCATTCTCATCGACTTCCTCTAGTGACTGGTCACTCGTGCCAGCTGGCCATTTGCCTTACCTCTCTCATTGCTGGGCCATTTTTGTACACTTTCCCGGATAAGACACTTCACCCTAGACGCACTTCTGCCCGTTTGAATGACTGTACAATCGGTCTTCTGCAGCAACTGTGAATTGTTGCTAGAAGCATGTCATGAGGGTGGTCAGACATTCAAGGATGACCTCGGGCATTCATGTGAAGCAATTCCATGTCTGCCTTTCAAACCTTCGACCTCTTTCCACTGGGCAAGTCATAATAGTCCTCCACATCACGTCGACCCCTGGCATTCCCTCGCTCTTTCTTCTGCCTCTCCAGAATCTGATTAATCTTGTGAAGCTCATTGTCAATCTTGTGATCCCTTGAATTGTCCTTTTCACGATCCTTTCCAGTCTGATTGTACTTTCGAGTTTTCCGCCCATCCTGCGCTTTCACACCAAATTGCATGGCTGCCTTGGTGGTTGCCTCCTTGGCTTCATTATACTTCCCCCAATCCTCCTCATTGTCAAAGTCCCACCGCTGCAACCGGCCTTTGACCTGCACGTTGTACGCCAGGCTCTCAACAATAGAAGATGGTGAAAAGCAAATGCCAAGAAGGTCATGTAGTTGATAAATGAGAAGGTGAAGACTCAAGAGGAAGTAAGAAGCCAGTGGAGGCGGAGTCTGACCTTGCCACCGGTGTCAACATCTGCCGCCTTCACTGCTGCAGGCCCTCCCGCGCCCTCTTCATCACTGTCTACAACCTCCCTGCTGTACTCCTGGTAGCCAGGGTAGCACTCCGAGTAACTCTCACTTACGAAGGTTGGGTCCTTCTCTCGAGTGTCCTTCTCTCGTCGCGCCTTCTCCTTCTCATCATCGCGGAAGAAGACCGACCCCAGGCCCTTGTCCTTCTCCTCCTGGGTCATCACTTTCTCCCCAGCCTCCAGTGGAAGCTCCTGATATGGGTCAGCATAGGGAACAGCGTCCTGGTACGGCGGCGGGCCTGCGGGATAGGTAGGATATGTGTAGGCTGTTGGATATGCTTGATATGTGGCGGCATCGTAGGCACCATTTCCCGGTGGAGGTGCATGTACATCTTCCAGGTATTCTCTGCTCGGGCCCGGCATTGTTGGCCCCTGCTCTGGTCCAAGCTCTGCTGCAGTTGCCTGGAAGGACATGTATGACAAGCTCATATGAGTGACACGCATTGCCTTCCGAGCCATGGTATTTTGGCGCATGTAGTGCTGCTCTGTGCAGCAGCATAGCCAACACCATCAGTTGTTCCTTCGCTTGCTGGCTGCATTCACGAAGGCCCCTGAATGTGCATGGATGATATAATGGAATAGCATCTCTGCCAAGGCAGCCCCAAAACACCTGAGGAGGCTGAGGCAGGGGCACTGGCAGGCTCTGCTGCTTTTCAAAGTAGGTGGACTTGCCACCTCGCCTGCCTCTGCTCCTACTAGGCGAGCCTTCCCGTGCTTCTCCGGCAACTGGAGCAGGCCTCCCATTGGCCTTGCTGGGCAACGATGGCACATATTCTGTATCAACGTCCTCGAAGATGTTGTCCTCTGTGCGTCGTGGTGGAGGGGGAGGAAGAGGGGGGCCTCCTGAAGCCTGTGCTTCCTCCACATTCCCAATAGCATCTGCAGCATGAAGTGCTGGCTCCTCTACGTCCTCTTCGGTTGCGATGGAGATTCCCTTCACAAGGACTACAATATTGCTGAAAGTCAAAGTCTGCTAGGTAAAGCTTGCACAAGATCAACTTGAGAGTGGAGCAGATCCAGCACTGACCCCCTTCTCAAGGGGGAAAGGTTGCTGCGACACGGCCATTGTCGATTGCACCAAGTATCCTGTGAAGGTCATCTTACTTCGTGAATCTAGCTTGTCCTTCTTCTTCTTCTTGAGAACCTGCAGGTGGTAAGCAAGTGGCACAGATAGTGAATGTTACACCAAGTTTAGGCAACTATAAGCAAGCCAAATGTGGAGCCAGCAGCTCCTCAAAGCAACAAGTATCTGACTGTTACCTTGCCAGAAGAGCCGAGGCGAAGATACGCCATAATCTTTGCAATCCGGTCCAGAACAGCCCCGTCCACAGACGCAGCAATCGCTTCCTGTTCAGCGCAGGGTCAATGCTATTCTCGTCATTAAGCAGGCTCCTCTTGTCAAGCAGCAGCTTCACTAACTGCTGCCTACTCCGAAGTGATGGCTCCCAGCCCATGCTTCTCATGCACCTGGACATCAACTCAGGAACTTCACGTGGATGCAATTCTCCAGCTAGATGGGCACAGAGGCCTGATACCTCAGGAGCAGGGCAATCTGCCTTGCTTCGATGGACTGTTGTGGGGAGCTCATGTGCAAAGTCATCATCCTGTCCCAGGCCTTCTCACCCAGTATTAGCTCAAGTGTTGCTGCAGCCAAGCTCAAATGCATAGCTCACATGCCAAGTGCTGGAAGCAGCAGTCAACATGTTGCCATAGGGTCAAGGCACTGCCAATGCCAGTAAGCCACTGACCATGTCAAAAAGGTACGCAGTGCGCCCTGGCAAGAACATCTCATTGACTTTATTCAGCAAGTGAGGTCGCAGAAGAAATTGGTACACGGCCTGTCAGTTTCAAATTTGTCAAGAAGTTTCCTAATCAGTCACTTGCAGGTAAATCTGTAATGGAAACTCAATCAACTCAGGGATGCGTGTCTCCTTGTAGCAGCTGAGAGGTCCAAGTAAACCAATGCTGGACACAAATTGGCCATAAGAAAGAAACCGTTGGTAACCTGTGCAGTGCATGAGTGGAACTTCATGGCTTTGTCCTCCTTCGCCTCCCTGCAAGACATTCCAATTTTCAAAAGCCCTCGCACGGCTGCTACCATTCCTGTCTACCCTTCTTGGGCTGCTTCTTGACGTGCATCAGAGATGCAAGTGCACTGACAGCAAGACGAGCAGCCTGCAAACAAGACCCGTTGCTGCTGTTGTCCGGCTTGACTGATACTGCTGTGCCATGAAGACACACAATAACCACACTCCTTGTCGGACTCTGTGGTGGCAAGACGAGGCATCCTGGTGATGTGTGATTTGGAGATTGTAAAGTGTTTTGATACCTTGCCCGGTCCTCCTCACTGTCATCCTTCTTGTCCATCTCACTGCGAATCTTCTGCAACAGCGCATAGTCCAACCCCTTGACGAGGTGCGTGTGCTCCACATCACCTGAGAGAAGCAGAGTCCCAGCCGCCGGCTCGAACATGTCAGGATGAAAGAACCTACATTACAACTCAAGCTCCATGAAGTTTCATCAAGCTGCCAAGCAAGACTGATCTAGGTCTACTTCAGCAAAAGGCAAACTCCACGTCTGTCACAATTGCGAAGAAAGCTCTGGGAGGATGCTGTGCAGGGGGACAAGAGGCAGCTGCAAACCTCCTAGAAACTTGCTGTTCTCAATGGATATCCGGTGAGCGTCTGCGCTTCTGCCCTCATTTCAGAGACGGACACGATGGCCGTCAGGACCCTTGACAGCAGCACACCACAAAGCTGTTGTAGCAACTGCTGCAGAAGCCATGCGAGTGGCTGGACTTCAAGAGCCAGTCGTTGCTCTTTGCCTGGACGTGCTACAGGGCACCTGATGTCGTGGAGGCCTGGCGGAGCGACGGCGCTGAGGGTGCCGCTGAGCTCCGTAGCGGTGCCAGCGTAGTCCAGGTTGAGGTCCTCGCGCCGCTCCTTGGCGCGGTCACGGTACGCCGCCACCTCCTCGCCTTGACCCTCGGCACTGCCCGCCTCGGCCCTGCAGCAGAGCAAGGCGCACGTCCATAAGGGGGCCGTGCCGAGGGCCGTAGCGCGAGGAGACGGTCCCTGAGGCCCCCACCCGTCTTGTCTGCTGTGATGGCCGCCAACCCTCTCTCACGACGCTGCCCTTGCTGGAGGAGGTGCGTCAGGGCTGCTACGGGGCTGCAGGAGCTCTGGCTGGCTCGAAGCAGGCGGCGTGAGGCGAGCTTGTCCGCCAGCAGGCGGCGCACCTGGCGGGCTTGGTCTGGAACTTGCGCGCCGGCTTGCCAGGCGCCCGCCCCGGCGTGTCCTCGACATCGTCGTCCTCGTCGCCGCCGCCGCCGCCGCCGGGCTTGCGCACCCTGCGCGGCGCGGCCCGCGGGGCGACTGCGTCGTCAGCCGCGGCGGCGGGAAAGGCATAGGAGCAGCCCGTCGGCGGCGCCGCAGCAGCGCAGGGCCCACTTCTTGGCGCGGTCGCGGCTGCTGGGGCGCTCGCCGCGGCGCGGCGTCTCGGCCACCATGCGGCGGAAGTCGTCGTTGGACAGGTTGGCGGCGGCCGGTNCGGGCGGCGCACGACGGCACGCTTGGGCGGCGGGCGCCCCGAACTACGCGGCGCGACTTTGCGGCGCCGGCGGGCGGGCGCACGTGTCGGCCCGCCCCAAGGACGCCCTTGTCCTCTTTCGGTGGCTTTGTCGTCACACGCCCGGGCTTGAGGCGGCGGCGGCTCCGTCGTCTCCTTTCTCCTTCCTGATGTGCTCGCCCATAGAGAAGAGAGAGAGAGAGAGAGAGGCTGGCAAAGAAGAAGGGCTCGCCCATTGAGAATATGGGCTGGAACAGCCAGCCAAAAAAAGAATGAACAGAGTACAAGAAGAGGGGGGGGGAAGCCAGGCGAAGCCCTAAGGCGAAGCAGCAGATATGACAAGCACACAAGAAAAAACAAAGCAGCTACTAACCACTCAGTAACCCCTGCTAAGCAGGCGCAGGTCGGAGAGGCTATGCTCCTGGAAGTATGTCCCCTGGCCAGAGCCAGAGGCAGAGCCAGCCCAAAACGAACGGACAATATCCCAAGCCAAAGAAAGAGGAGCCGGAAGAGAGAAGGCGCGCGGGGCGCATGAATTGAAAGGGAGGCCAATTCAAGCCAATACATTGTTCAGGCAGAGTCGAGTGCAGACTAAACAACTAAAAGAACTACACTACAGTCCATGCCTTTGGACGAGGACGAAGACATCAGCCAGAGGACACTCAAAAAACCTCTAGTCAGGAGATGCAAGTCGGAGTAGCTAGCCCGGGGAAAGACGCCGCCCTGACGGAAGCCGGAGGCCGCCGCAACGGGCTGCCTCTCCCCTTCGTCGAACCTTGTCACTTCTTTTTGCTCCAGCTCCCCAAGTTAGCTTGTCAGATTTGTTTGTGCTCACCCGTGGGTACTAATGTCATCTTAGGTACCTTAGATTAGGTCTCCGTATTATGTAGCATTGTTTAGTCTGCACTCGACTCTGCCTGAACAATGTATTGGCTTGAATTGGCCTCCCTTTCAATTCATGCGCCCCGCGCGCCTTCTCTCCCTTTTTGGGCTGGCTTCTCAAAGCCCTTGCCCCCATTGGGAGAGAGGGGCCAGGCAGAGGCCAGCCCAGAAGAAAGTGCTCGCCCATACAGAAGAAAATTTACAGAAGGTTGACTGGTGGCTGGGAGAGGAAAGAAGTGGACAAAACCCGAAGAGCCAAACAGCGCCTTTCCTTGGAAGCGTCTGCCTACCGCCCCTCTCCGAATCTGAACCCTAAACCCAGGGCCAGCCCAAATCTGAACCCACAAGTTCCCAAACCTCTAAATAGCGCCGCCGGCTGGCGACGCCGTCCGCCAGCGTGCTGTTTGCACGGACGCCGACAGGTCGGCCCTCCGCCTTGTGCAGACCTTGTACACCTTTTACGGCCTTTCCCTTACATCGGAAGAGCTGTTCCTTCTCCATCCAAGGTGTCGCAGCCTGATTGTAGTGTGCTTACAGCCGAGTGTCCTTACTTTCTTTCGCAGCCCTTGCCCCCATTGGGAGTGCCACTTCTTCTCTCTTTCCAAGCTCTCACGACCCGCTATCTCCCGCCGCAGCTTTGGGGAGCCGGTAAATTTCCAAGCAGCAGGCTCGCTCGCGCAGGTGTATCGCATGCGCTTGGCCGTCTCGCTGCAGCGGTCCATGGCTGGCGCGCTGCATCTCCGTGCCGGTCGTGCCCTCACTCCCACTCTACCAGGAGACTAGTTTTCCGATCTGCGGCTGCTTAGTGGGGGTTGCTGAGTTCTTCGTAACTACAGTACTTGATTCCGTGTGCGATTCAGCGTTTTCCCTGGCCCGTTCGAAGTTTGTTCATCTCTTTTAATGGGCTGGCCTCTCCCAGCCACCACCCTCTTCTGGCTTTAATTTCATGCGCACCGCGCGCCTTCTCTCTCTTCTGGAGGCATCTTTCTTCTTTCTCTTGCTATTCTTTTCTCAGGGCTGGCCTCTCCCAGCCTCTGCCCTCTCCTGGTAGCGTCTTTCTTCTTCTTTCTCCCCCTTTGGAAGAGCTATACTACTCCTCCTTTCTGGGCTGGCCTCTCGCAGGCATCCTTTCATCCCTCCGTGCATCCGCGGGCAGGCCGCGCCTTGGCTGCGCCATCTAGTCTGGGCGTGGTGACTGTTTCCCTGCTGCTGTTTCTCGCACTTGCGCTTGTTGACTCCAGGGTGCTGAGTGGCGATTTGTAGTCGAGGGCGAGTCCCTTTACTGCCTAGGGTCTGTGCTCTCCTTCTGGAGCTTCCTCGCAGTCACATGAATGTTGCTCAGGGCTGGCCACCTTCGGGCTGGCCACTGCCCACCGTGGAAGAGCACCTTTGTCTCTGCTGGGAAGGACTTCTCTCCTCTCCACTAACAGTACCTCGGCAGGTCAGTGCTTGCGTTCAGGAGCTCGGGCACCAGCAGCACGGGCCATTGTTGGAGCCGGACCGAGCATACCACGCCGCTGCAGGCTGGCAGCTGTTGGCATCCGCCAGCGTGTGTCTGCTTGCAGCGAGCTCAGGCTTATGCTTTGCACCAGAGAGCTAGACGAAAGTTTAGTTGGTGGCGGACGGGCTTGGTACTGTCATCCGATTTTGGGCATCGCTCAGCAACCTCTACTTGCTGACCCGTGGGTACTCAGCGGGTCTGCATAGCAGCAGATGATGTACCGTCATCCTATACATGTGCTTGCCTTTGTACTTAACCATTCAGGCCCTCCATGACGTAACACACGCGTTCTGCCTCTGCCCTCCTCTTGCCAAGGGAATCCCTCATAAGCTCTCAGTGCCACTGAATTAGTGACTACAGCCAGAGAGGCCTTGGATTTGAGGCAGACAACTCTCATGCTAATACGGGGACTAAGAAGGAACAGTAAGTTGGGCTCAACCACAACCCCGACGAAAATAGAGGGACAAAGCTTCAAGATTTTCCTGAGTTGCAGAGTCCCCGCTACGCAGGTGACTCGGTCCACTGCAATGGCAGTACAATTTAGCAAAGAAGATTAAATAGCAGTGTCCAGCTTATTATTGCGCCGAGGATCTGCAGAGGAGGCAAAAAGCGGCGGCGGCAGCGCCGCAGGCGCAGCCCTTGGCCAATCCCCTTCCTCCTCTCAGGCAGCATGCAGAGCACAGGGGACGGAGGGGTGCGGCGTCATGCGAGCACTGCTGTCGGCGCCGGTGGCATGAGCGCAAGCGGCAGCGGCAGCTTCTTGCGGCCAAGAGCACGCTGCTCCCCAGCGAGGGAGGTGGGGAGGTGTTCCTCAGTGAGCCGCCTCAGCCTCCACCTACCGTCCCCTGTCCTGGATCACATTATGGGATGGGCTTGCTGCTAGGCAGCCGCTTTGTCCCCAAATAACTGAGAACCTATATAGTTACAAGAATAGGGGGTAGGATTGGGAAAATGTCTAAGGCCCCAAATGCAGAATTGGGGGGTAAAGGTGTGCGCCTCAACTGCTCAGCTTATCAAGATGCCGAGCCCGTCATCTCCTCAAGTGCTCTCTCAGTGGTGACCACCTTTTGGCCGGTGTGGCGGAGGAGGTGGCGGCGGCGGGGGCGGCGGTCTAGCAGTGGCGGCCTTGCCGGCCTTGCGGTAGGCGGCGTGGTTGTGGCCACCGTGGCATCCGTGACGGGAGGGGCACCTGGCCTCTCCGAGCACCCGGGCGAGCCGCGACGCGGTGCCGCCCTGGGCTGCCGGGTCGGCGGCAGCCTCAAGCAGCAGCGCCGCAACCTGCTGCGGGCTGAGCCGGAACTTGTAGACCTCGGCGTTGAGCAGCGCAGCGGCGGCCACGCACCCGAGCTTGGCCACGCCGCCGCTGCCCTTGCGCTTGAGCGCCGCCAGCACCGTTGTGGTGTTGCCGAACGCGGCCGCTGCACCGAGCCCAAAGGCCTCCGACATCCGCGTGCTTGCATCAAACGACTTGGGCCACAGGCACAAGTTGTCCGCCCAGAATCTGCAGCACAGCAGGCAAACGATAGAGGCTAACATCAGGATCTTAATCAAGCTCGGCATTAGAGTTGAAACTTTGTACATCACCTAGGTGGGACAGTGACGTGACGAGAGAAGGAAAGGCAGCAACCTACGATTTGTGCAACAAGTGCAACAACAGTCTCACGAGCAGCAACTAGATAACAGTGGGGACTCACGCAGCAGAGCAGCCCTCATGGCCGGGGCCCTGGACTGAAGTCACGGGGGGCAGCGGCACAGCTTTGAACGGCCGGGGTGGCGGCGGCGGCGGCGACGGCGGTGGCGGCGGTAGCGGCGCGGCGGCCCTCTGGAAGGCTCGCGGTGGCAGCGGCGGGGGGCTGGCGGAGCCACTAGGCTGAGCCGGTGGCGGCGACGAGGAGGGGATGGAGGGAGGTGGGGGGGAGCTGGCCTAGGAGACGTGGGGGTCGGCGGCGGCGGCAGTGGGAGAAGAGGAGGGGGGGACGTAGCGACCGGTGCCTGTGGTGAATCGCTAGGCGGCGGCGGAGAGGAGGGGCCGATAAAGGCAGGCGAGGGAAGGGAGGGCGGCGGCGGCGAGCCGGCATCAGACAATGTGGGGGGCGGCGGCGGCGGCGGTGAGAGAGGAGGGGGGGATGGCACGACTGGCGGTGGCACTGGAGCCCCCCCTGAGACTAACGGGGGAGGGAGGGCGCCGCCGGCTGTGTCAGGCGGCGGTGTCAGCACTGGCGGCGGCGGCGGTGGCAGTTGCGGTGGTGGTGAGGCCCCCGCTGCGTCCTTGAGAGTGGGTGGTGGCGGAGAAGTCGAGGCAGCAGCCAGCGGCGGTGGCGGCGCGTCAGAAGGCGGAGGGAAGGTCGGCAGCGTGGGCGGGGCTGCCGACGGAGGCAGCGGCGGCGGCGGCGGCGGCGGCGAGCTGCTGCTCCCGGGCCCGTCCGGTGGCCCGGCGCTTGCTGGCGGCGGCGGCGGCGGTGGCGGTGGTGGCGGTGGTGGCGGGGAGGCCTTGAAGCCGTCTGAGCCGGACGGCCGTTTCGTGGGCGCCGGTGGAGGCACCGGCTGAGGGGTTCCGGCACTGCCAGGCGGCGGTGATGGTGGCGGCGGAGATGGCGGAGTGGCAGAGGCCACAGGGGGGGGGCTTGCAGCTGCCGGCGGCGTGCTCAGGGTTGGCGCTGGCGAGGGCGGCGATGGCAATGGTAGCGGAGGGCTGCGCAGCACTGGTGAGCCTTGGGGGGGAGGAGGTGACAGCGAGGAGGGCACGCTTGGAGGCGATGGCGATGAGGAAGGTGGCGACGGCGGCGGCAGGGGGACCGCTGGCGAAGGCTTTGGTGGCGGTGGCAGGGAACTGGGTGCGCGGACACCTAGCTGCGGCGGCGGCGGCGGCGGCAGCGGCGGCGGCAGCGGTAGTGGCGGTGGCGTTGGCAGCACTGGCGACGGCGGCGACAGCAGTGGCGGGCTGGCTTCGGAGGGCGGCGATGGTGGTGGCGGCGGCGGGCTGGCCTCCAAGGCTGGTGGCGACTGCTTCGACGGGGGCGGCGGCGGCGGCGGCGGCTGCAGTGGTGGGCTTGCCAGCGGCGGCGGAGGCGGCAGCGGCGGTGATGAAGGTGGTGGGCTGGCCTCCGAGGACTGCGGCGGCGGGGGGCTGCGGTTTGGCGGCGGCAGCAGTGGCGACGGCGGCGGCAGCGGCGATGCTGATGGNGCGGCGGGCGGCACTACGCTGTCGGCGCTGTACTCGGCCGCGCGGCATGCCACGCTGGAGCTGCGAGAGGGCCTGGAGCGCCTGGAGCGCCTGGAGGCCGCCAGCGCCTCCTCCACCGCCGGCGGCGCGCCGGCTGACGGCCAGGCACTGTCCCCGCGCGCCGCGGACCTCACCCAGGGCCTGCGCCTCCGCCTCGCCGAGCTCGCGCGCACAGCCGCTGAGATGGACCGCATGTGGCGCTCCCAGCCCTCCAAGCCGCAGCGCGACCTCTGGAGGCGGTGAGCAGCGCAGAGCCTGCGCCTCCGGTGCGGCGCACCCGCCGTTGCCCTCCCCACCCTGCGGTGACGGTGCGGCTCTTGGCTGCTGCGCGCGCCCTCAAGGAAGGTGGAGCAGGTTGCGGAGGAGTCGGACGACCTGCGGCGGGGGTTTGACAAGTACCTGCGGCGCGAGCACCGCCGCCAGGCCGACGCGTCGGACCGCGCCGAGCTGCTCCACCGGCGGGTTGCGCTCTGACCCCCGGGCTCCGCTCCCGGCTGTCCAGGCCTCAGCTTGCTGCTGCGGACGCTCAGTCGACCAGTTGGCGCTGCTGCAGGCGGAAGGCGCTCGGGTCCTGGAGGACTTTGACGAGGAGATGCAGTCCCTGCAGTCCGCCCGCAACTCCTCGCTCCTGCTCGACGAGGCCTACGCCACCGGGGCGGCCGTGCTCGGGCAGTTTGCTGAGCAGCGGGACCGCCTCAAGGTCATGTGGCTCCCCCAATGCCCTGCTCTCAGAGGTGGGATACTACCTTGCAGCTACAAGCTTCGCCGCCCATCTGCTGATATGCCTGGATGTTTGCATGGCTGAGCTCGCAGGCTGCCCAGCGGAAAGCTCTTGACGTCCTGAATACAGTGGGCCTGTCAGCTGTCGTGCTGCGGGCCATAGACCGGCGGCAGTGGACCGATAAAATGATCGCATACGCTGGCATGATAGTCACTCTGGTCGTGGTCTTTATTGTATGGCGGTACACGCGTTAGGTTAGGGAGGCTCCCTTACACCAGTCAGCACGTAAATTCAAGAGGGACATCATCTCTCTCACTCGCCTCAACTGTGAAAAACTCCTCCGTGAAGGATGAATCAAGTTGCTGCCTTCAAACACCTGGCCATCTGCAGACGCGTGTGCGTCTTTCGGTTCTCTCTAAGCTATGGCACACTAAAGTATATATATTGTTGTACTCTGCAACTTTGCTCTGCTGCATTAGTCTGTGCGACTTGTTGTCCTTTGAACTTTAAAGTTTGGAGACGCCTCTTGTTGACCAACTGGCTGGAGTCATGATGTTATCGGAGTCAGACATGAGAAGCCAATGCACTACAAAGGCAACCTGCTCACTTCAGATGCAGGAGCGAATAAACACTGGCAACTTCGGCATTTACTGGCGCCAGACCCTCAAGTGCCTACCTGTGAGTCTACTTCTAGACACTGCCTGGAGTGTTGCACGTCTTCCTCACAGGTTGCAAGGTTGGGGGTCTGAGCATGCCAGCTATGTGCCCGAACACCCGAACACCGCATGAAGGGCAGGCAGCGATGCCAACAACTCCGTACAATTGACAGCTGCAGATGATTATACATACTTGCTCGTGAAAGCGACAATGCTAGCATCATTGCCTGGGCTTTGCAGATTAGAAGCAAATACCTAAACAGGAGAAAGCATATTAGCAATTGTGGTGGCTAAGTGCTGCCAGTCTATGGGCACAGACACGGTTGACAGAGCACCAGGGCTCATCAGAGCAAGGGCGTCCTACTCCTACAAGCTCGCAGCAACTGCCGTGTCCACTGCTGGCAGAAAAGCAGGATGAGGGATCTTGCTCTGCTTTACAGTCTCCTGCAAACCTGGGCTGATGGAGCAGTGCTTGTCCAGCCACGCCAGGATGTCCTACACATCAGGAGCAAATCCACTTGTCAGATACACACCAGGCCATGGTGCACTGACGACTGAGGCAATGGTAAGTCAATCTCAGAATGTGTGCTTGCTATGGCATGAGAAGTTGCTGCATAGTACCACCTCCAGCTCAGCCTGCACTGTAGATTGACACAACAGCATGCCAACATTAGTGTCTAGCAAGTGACACCTTGAAGACGATCTCGACATTGTCGTCTGGCTCGCCAGAGGTCAAGCCATGCCACATGCCAGGGTAGATGCAGAAAGTCTTATCGAAGCTCCTTGCGTTGTCATACAGCGCTCTGCTTACTTCGGGGTCCGTGACTGTGTCGGCTTCTCCATGGAGGAGTAAAAAGGGAATGGTGATCTGGCAAGCAACTGTCTTACGTTAGAGAGCGATCTATGAGGCTCAACATTCTCCAGTAGACAACATTGAGCTGGGTTCTGACAATTTCCAATTAGTGGGTTCTTATTCAATACATGGCTATAGCAAGTTGAGGCTCAACAGATCACATGCTTGACCAACCTCATCCAGGCGCTTTTCCAGGTCATTGCTCGTATTAAGGAGGTTGAGAGCAGTACGAAGCCGCGGCTTTTGCTGGTAAGCAAAAGGATTTGTCCGAATCTGCCAGTCAGCAATGACCGCCCCAATTGTCAGCGACGAGTCAAGGTTGTTACGTGCTTTCAGCGGCAAGTTGCTTGTCTCCAATGAGCTCTGCAACCCTTTACTGCCCTGACTCCCTCTGCCAATGTCATCTCCTCTGCAAGGCCGCTTGATATGCACCTGCTCTCGTTTGACGGGATCCTTGAAGGCAGAGTCGATTATGTCCTTTGTGGGCACTATTTTCCAGGTGGGAAGAACGTATGCGAGTTTGGTCAGAATGCCAGTAACAAGAGGTGGCGGCTTCAGCTTATCTGATATCTGTAGTCATCAACATAAGCACAAACCAAAAAAACCTCAGAAGTGCAGTCTATGATATGTCCATAGTGCATAGACTCGCCTTCACAACCACTTGAACATGCGCCAAGTCCACACTCTACACATAGTGCCAAGTTAAGTAGCAAGGCTTTCATCAAAGCTCCTCGAGTCTATTTATCCTGTAGCTGGGGGATTGAAATACTTGAATCTGACCTTACACATGGGCGCCACGAAGACAGCACCATTCCAAGCCTCTGCCTGCTTCCGATGAATGAGCAGGGCCACTGCGCCGCCCATAGACTCGCCGTACAAAAATCTGGCCTTTCCAGTGTACTCTGGCCGAGCTGCGCAATGTCAAGCAGCGGCTCGATGTTAAGCCAAAGTTTGGGCTGAAGCAGACATTGGCAACACTAGCATTGGTCGCTGCAGCCATTGTGGCCAGCCCGCATCTTGCACGCAGATGTCTCGTATGCTCTCTGGGAACCAGGTCTTAGAATCAAAGTGAAGGGGATAGCAGGAAATGGCGTGCACAGCTGACGGAGTCAAAGTACTGTATGCAGTCGTCGACAAGGACATCCATGCTCTTCACATACGCCTGAAGGCCGTCTGACTGCCCGTGACCCTCATAGTCAAGTCCAAAGACTGCATAGTCATCTAGGGCCAGCCTTTCCGCAGCCTCTGCAGCATCACCAAGCAACCTGGGTGACGCTCAACGAAGTCAAGCAGTCTATGGGCGCCCAAAGGAACCCAACAGTGGTGGCCATGACTGACACTATTAAAGGCAATGTGCAACTGCACCATGGCTGCAGCCTGCGGTTGCAAGACAAGGAAGGCTTCCAGTCCATGCGTTGAGCCTCAGCACCTGCCATGAAGATGCTGCACTCCATGCCATAACCTGTTACACAGAAAAGAGGCTCAGCACTGGAGTGGTAATAGACCCCGATATCTTATGCCAAGCCAAGATTGCTGCCAAGCCACAATCATAAGTGCCGGCCGGCGTAGCTATGCAGTTTGGGCATGTCATCCGACTTGCCTGAAGGAGGCGCAAGATGGACATCACGACCGGCAAGGCGGCTGCACAGTAATGTAGGCGAGGCTTGCCAATGCGGGCATAAAGCGTTTGCTTCAAGTAGAGCACCAGACTGACCATGGCAGAGGAAGACCAGGCCCTTGGGCTCGCCAATCGCTGGAAGCCAGGTGGCTGTGAAGAGCTTCATGCCACGCGCGTTGCGCACAAACCCCTGCGAGGGCGTACGGCACGCGGGCCCGCGGCTGACCGCCTGCCTTGCCAGCATGCAGGGACCAGCCGCGGCCAGCACCAGCTGCAAGGGCAGGCCGCCTGGAGGAGATGCGTCACGGCGTAGCTGACCTCCTCGTACTGGATCCCCTTGGCGGCCTGCGGTAAGCAAACCGCCATGCCCACCGTCATCAGCTGTGGCAAGTCTCTTGCGCCACGCGCCTGCATCTGAGCTTGGCATGCTGCAGCTCTGGCAGTCGAACGCCAAGTCACAGTCGGCCCGCGGCACCAAAGAGCTCAGGCCGCTGGCCGTTAGCAGGTCTGACTGGCGCAGTGCACTCACGTAGTACTCTGCGGTCCTTCCGAACTTGTCCGCCATTGTGCCCCGGCCACCGTCACCGGCAGGCGGAGTGGGCGCAGCAGGGTTGCAGCACACACAGACGGCTGCCGGCACGTTGCTATCACGGCCGCCGAGGCTGCCGCCGCCGCCCTTGCCGTCCCCTCCCCCGCCGCCGCTGACAATTTGCAAAGCGCGCACGCGAACTCTCCGCGAGCCCCACCGGCCGAGTGGCTGTGGCACTACGGAAGAAAGGCGAGCTGTGCTTGCAAAATGCAGGAAGCGCGGCCAGATTGACTGGTGGCTGGGAAAGGCCAGCCCAAAGAAATGGACAAGGTCTGAGGGAGCCTGAGTGCGAACGACTACGACTAATACATCAGCCAGGGAACGCTCAGTGACCTCTAGTCAGGAGATGCAAGTCCGAGTAGCAAGTGCTCGCCCATTGAGAATAGGGGCTGGAAAAACCAGCCCGAAGAGAGAGAAGGCGCGCGGGGCGCATGAATTGAAAAGAATGAACAGAATACGAGAAGGGGGCCAGGGGAAGCGCTAAGAAACAAAGCAGCTACGAATCACTCAGTAACCTCTGCTAAAAGAAAGAAAGCGCGGCCAGATTGACTGGTGGCTGGGAAAGGCCAGCCCAAAAGAATGGACAAGGTCTGAGGGAGCTTGAGAGTGAACGACTAGGACTAAGACATCAGCCAGGGAATGCTCAGTAACCTCTAGACAGGAGATGCAGATCCGAGTAGCTAGCTGGTGGAAAGACGTCGCCCTGAGAAGATGAGCTCGCCCATAGAAGAGAGGGGCTGGCAGAAGCCAGCCAAAAAAGAATGGACAATATCCAAAGAGCTCCAACACTAGCTAGGCATCTAGACAACTAGACATGACGGAACCACACGAAGTTCAATACCCGCGGGTGAGCAACATCAGGTCAGAGTAGCTCGAGGCTGGAAAAGATGCAGCCGGGCGAGACCCGGAAGCAGCAACAAGAGCACGGCCCGCGCACGAGTGGACGGCATGGGCGAGGGAGCGTTAAAGGGACACGGAGAGCCGCATCCGGAAAACCCGGGCCAGGGAGCCGGCCGCGTTGAAGCCGGGCAGCCCCCCTGGCGGACCCGGCCGCCGCTCCATGGCCTGCCGGGCAAGCCGCTGGAGGAGATCCAGCCAGCCGCTGCCGTAAGCCCCGTGGACGTCTATGGCAAGGGCCGCGAACTCATCACCTGGGGGGTGATCGGCATACTTCCGCTCCTTGCCCCGGGCCGCCAAAGCGACCGAATGCCCAGCGGTCGTCGCCGACTTGGAGGGGTTGGCGGAGTCGACACAGTCGGCGGTCACCACATCCGCGATGATACGCGGACCGCCGCCCGGCGGGATGGCAACTAGGTCTGCGCGGCGGGTGTGGAGTTGACCATCAGCGCCGCGCACGAGGGGCATTATCGAGGTGTGCTCCACGGCCACCTTGTAGCCTGCCTCGATGAAGACACCCTGCATGCCGTCCCTAAGAAGGTCATGGGATCCGGTCTTCTCGCCGCCGTGGGCACAACGGAGCATGTGGGCCGCCAGCTCTGCAGGGTCGGCATGGCGGGCACCGCACTCGCATTGCGTGACTCCAATGAGGCAGGGGGGGAGGAGGCCCAGAAGCCGGTGGATCGCCGTCCTGTAGACTGTGTCGGGCATCGTGAGAGCCGCGTAGATGGGGAGCGCGGATACCCACGCCGCCGCCCCGGGGGAGGAGGCTGACAGGAGTCGGGCGCGCCCTCGGATGTCGTGCGGCGGAATGAGCTCCACCACCTGGTCGTAGGCCGCTTTGTCCAAAAGCGCAGTGAAGTGGGCCTGGGCCCGCAGGTCGGGGGTGTGCGCAAGGTGGATGAACGGGACGACCTGTTTCGACATGTCGGGGTGGGCCGCCAGGAGCGCATCGCGGGCAGCGCGGAGAGCCGCCTGGAAGGGCAACGCGCCGCTCTCCACTTCAGCCACCACCTGCTCCATGGTGCGGATGCCGTGAGCTTGGAACCGCCGGCTGATGGGTGAGGCGACCTGGGCCCAGCTGCCCAGGTAGGCGGCCTCGCAGACGCGGGCGACTGGGCGGCAGCCCAGACCGCCGCGACTGACAGGCAGGCTAGCCTGGAGCATCGCGGCTGGTGTGGTGAGGAAGCCGGGGTGTTGCAGGAGAGAGGCCGCGCTCGCCAGAACGCCGGAGTCAAAAGCCGCGTACGCCGCCTTCACCGCCGGGGAGGGAGGGAGGACGCGGGCCAGGTAGTGCGGACGGTGGGCAATGCACCTGGTCAGCATGGCGGTCGCCAGCTGCATGTCTTGCAGCGAGTGGAGGCGGTCCGCCGGCCGGAGGTGTTCCTGCAGTCGCACCTGGAGCTGCTCCACCACAAAGGCTGGGGAGCCTATGGAAGCGCCGAGGAGGATGAAGCCCCCAGCTGGTGTCTGACAGCCCGAGGGCAGGCGCAGGAGGGCTGGCAGGCCCTGGGGAGACCAAGCGCTGCACTTGGCTGCGCGGATGCCCAAGCCGATCGCACCCAGCTGCACTTTGAAGGTGTCAAAGGCTGCCACCAGAAGGGGGCCAGGGGAAGCGCTAAGAAAAACAGCACACAGAGAAACAAAGCAGCTACGTAACTCAGTAACCTCCCAGCCACCAGTCAATCTGGCCGCGCTTCCTGCTAAGCAGCGGCAGAGAAAGTGCTCGCCCATTGAGAATAGGGGCTGGAAAAGCCAGCCCCAAAAAGAATGAACAGAGTACGAGAAGAAAAAGAAAGTGCTCGCCCATTGAGAATAGGGGCTGGAAAAGCCAGCCAAAAATAGATTGAACAGAGTACGAGAAGGGGCCAGGGGAAACGCTAAGAAAAACAGCACACAGAAAAACAAAGCAGCTACGTAAGTAACTCAGTAACCTCTGCTAAGCAGCCGCAGGTCGGATATGCTAGGCTCGTGGAAGTGGGTCCCCTGGCCAGAGCCAAAGGCAGCAGCGAGGGCTCTGCCGGCACGAAGGTGCAACGCCCGGGCCATAGACCTCTGCAGCGAGACGGCCAGGTGCATTCGATACACTTGCGCCAGCGACCCGGCTGCAGGAAAGTCTACTGGCTCCCCATGGAAGCGACGGCCAATGGTGTGGCGGGCGAGCTGGGTGAGCAGAACGAGCCACCAAGCGCCCAGCGCCCCATGGATGTCATGGACGAGAAGGGGGCCAAGGGAAGCGCTAAGAAAAGAAGAAAGTGCTCGCCCTTTGAGAAAAGGGGCTGGAAAAGCCAGCCCAAAAAAGAACAGAGTACGAGAAGGGGGCCAGGAGAAGCGCTGAGAAAAAAAAGCACACAGAGAAACAAAGCAGCTACGAATCACTCAGTAACCTCTCTTAAGCAGCCGCAGGTCGGAGATGCTAGGCTCGTGGAAGTGGGTCCCTTGGCGGAGCCAGAGGCAGCAGCGAAGGCTCTGCCGGCACGAAGGTGCGACGCCCGGGCCATAGACCTCCGCAGCAAGACGGCCAGGCGCATTCGATGCACTTGCGCCAGCGACCCGGCTGCAGGAAAGCTAGAGAAGCTAGGCTCCTGGAAGTGAGAAGAGAAAGTGCTCGACCGAGTGATTCGTAGCTGCTTTGTTCTCTGTGTGCTTCTTTTTCTTAGCGCTTCCCCTGGCCCCCTTCTCGTACTCTGTTCATTCTTTTTTGGGGCTGGCTTTTCCAGCCCCTATTCTCAATGGGCGAGCACTTTCTTCTCTCGCTCGCCCATTGAGAATAAGGGCTGGAAAAGCCAGTCCAAAAATATCAGCAAAGGACGAGAAGCGCTAAGAAAAACAAGCACATATAGAAACAAAGCAGCTACGGATCACTCAGTAACCCCTGCTAAGCAGCCTCAGGTCAGAGACGCTAGGCTCCTGGAAGTGGGTCCCCTGGCCAGAGTCAGAGGCAGCAGCGAGGGCTCTGCCGGCCCGCAGGTGCAGCGCGCGGGACATTGACCGCTGCAGCGAGACGGCCAAGCGCATTCGGTACACCTGCGCTAGCGACCCGGCTGCAGGAAAGTCCACCGGCTCCCCATGGAAGCGACGGGCGATGGCGTGGCGGGCGAGCTGGGTGAGCAACTCGAGCCACCGAGCGCCCAACGCCCCATGCGTGTCAATCGCGAGCGAGAAGAACTCGTCTTCCCGCGGATGGTCGGCGTACTTGAGCTCTTTAGCCCGAGCGGCGCAGGCGACCCCATAACTAACCTTGGTGGCACATTGGGGTGGGTGCGAGCGGTCGTATGCGTCGGTGGTCACCACGTCCAGGAGAAGACGTGGCCCGCCGGTCTGTGGGGTGGCCACCAGGTCTACGCGACGGGCGTGGAGACCGTCAGCCCTTTCCTGGAGCGGCATGACGCCGGAGTGCTTTGCTGCCACCTAGAAGCCAGCCTCCAACAGGATGCCATGCATCACACCGCGGAGGCGGTCGTGGGCCGCTGTCCGCTCTCCGCCGTGGGAACAGCGCAGAACATGAGCAGCCAGCTCTCCAGGCTCGGCCCCGCGCTCGCCACACTTACATTGACGCACACCCTGGAGACATAGTGGCGGTAGGCCTAGGAGCCGGTGGACGGCACTGCGGAATACCTCGTCCAGGAGAGTGAGGGCGTCGTTGAGGGGGAGGGCCTGGAGCCACGCCACTGCCCCCGGGGAAGAGACCGAGTGGAGTCTCGCGCGCCCGCGCAGGTCGGCCTGGGGGAGCTGCAGCACGGCGGTGGTGTAGGCGGCCTTGTCGACCACGGCCGCGATGCACGCTTGGACGCGCAGGTCAGCGGTGTGCGCGAGGTGCGCAAAGGAGACCGCCTGGCCTGCCAGGTCCGGGTGCGCCGCGAGCAGCTCCTGGTGGGCGGAGCGAAGCGACACCTGGAACGGCAGCGGGCCCATGTCGACCTCCACCACCGCCTGCTCCAGTGCACGCCGGCCGTGGACCATGAAGCGCTGGGCCACGGAGGCGGCAGTCTGCGCCCAGCTGCCGAGGTATGCAGCCCGGCAAGAACGGGCGAGCGGCCGCAGACCGAGACCACCGTGGCTGAGGGGTAGCGCCGCCTGGTGGATAGCGGCTGGCGACTGGAGGAACCCCTGGTGGCGGACCAGGGCCGCCAAGCTCGCCACCATGCCTGCGTCAAAACCCGCGTACGCCGACAACGCCCCTGGGGACGGCAAGTGGCCCGCGTCAAGTACTGGAGCCGCTGCCCAATGGCCTTGGTCAACATGGCCAACGACAGCTGCATATAGTCCAGCTCGGGAAGCCGGGCCGCAGGCTGAAGATGCTCCGCAAGGCGGGGTTGCAGCTGCCCCTCCACGAAGGACGGCGCGCCAAAATGGGTCCCCTGTTCATTCTTGTTTGGGCTGGCTTTTCCAGCCCCTATCCTCAATGGGCCAGCACTTTCTTCTAGGCTCCTGGAAGAAGCAGGAAGCGCGGCCAGGTTAATTGGTGGCTGGAGAAGAATGAGCTCGCCCATAGAAGACAGGGGCTGCCAGAAGCCAGCCAAAAATTGAATGGACAAAATCCAAAGAGCTACAACAGGTGTCGAAAAGAAGGGAAACACACAGCGAGGCATCTAGACATCTAGACATGACGAAACTGGGAAAGGCCAGCCCCAAAGGAATGGACAAGGTCTGAAGGAGCCGGAGTACGGAGGACTGGGACTATAACATCAGCCAGGGAACGCTTAGTAACCTCTAGTCAGGAGATGCAAGTCTGAGTAGCTAGCCGGCGGAAACACGTCGCCCTGACGGAAGCCGGAGGCCGCCGCCGAAGCTCGGGATGCGCGAAGAAATTGCTCGCCCATTGAGGCTTCCGTCAGGGCGACGTCTTTCCGCCGGCTAGCTACTCAGACTTGCATCTCCTGACTATAGGTTACTCTTAGCGCTTCCCCTGGCCCCCTTCTCGTACTCTTTTCATTCTTTTTTGGGCTGGCTTTTCCAGCACCTATCCTTAATGGGCGAGCACCATCTTCTTCTTACTGAGCGTTCCCTGGCTGATGTCTTAGTCCTAGTCCTTCGCACTCCGGCTCCCTCAGGCCTTGTCCATTCCTTTGGGCCGGGCTTTCCCAGCCACCAGTCAATCTGACCACGCTTTCTTCCTGGAAGTGGGTCCCCTGGTCTCCCTTCTGCCGGCACGCAGGTGCAGCGCACGGGCCATCGACCTCTGCATTTCGTCTGCGGCTGCTTAGCACGGGGCGGGGAGCGGACAGGAACACACGACCTGCTGCGGATTGCGATGTTTGGCATCTATGTCGAGGCCGGTTTCGCGGTGGCGCTCGAGAATACCAGCATCATGCCTCCGACCGCTGGGGCGGATGGCCGAATTCACACCCGGCGCGCCGATCTCGTCGCCAGCGCGCTGGGCGGGAGGCCTCGGCTCAATCAGCGGGGGGCCTCGGCCTCGGCTCATCGCCGACGTTGTCACGACTGACTGCTTTGTTTCCAGCAGCGCTAAACGCTCGTCGGAGGAGGCGGGCTACGCGGTCTGCCAAGCGGCGGCCGCAAAGGAACGGAAACACTCGAACCACCCGGTGGGATACGAGTTTGTTCCACTGGCAGTCGACGTGCATGGAGGCTTTGGCACGAAATGGCTTGACTTGCTTCACCACCTTGCGCGGCGTACAGCGGCCCGCCGCCTCGGGCAGCAGGGCGAGCAGCCCGGCCTCAATGTCGCCGGGTCCCTCGCTAAAGTCTTCCGAATGCGTTTGGCCATCTCGATGCAGCGGTCCCTTGCCTTCGCGGTTCACGGTTGCGCGCAGGCCGAGCTTTGCCGGTGGCCTCCGGCTTCCAACACGGTGACGTGATGGAAGCCGACTAGCTACTCAGACTTGCATCTCCTGGCTACAGGTTACTGAGCGTTCCCTGGCCGATGTCTTAGTCCTAGTCCTTCGCACTCCGGCTCCTTCAGACCCTGTCCATTCCTTTGGGCTGGCCTTCCCAAACCACCAGTCGATCTGGCCGCGCTTGCTGTCTTAGCAGGGGTTACTGAGTGATTCTGCAGGCGCGGTGAGCCGGCTGACTTCAACGCCGCTGGCTCGTGGGCTCAAGTCTATCGTACGAGATTGTCGGTCTCCCTCCAACGGTCTCTGGCCCAAGCCTTGCATCTGCGTGCTCTCGCTGGCCGTGCTCTCGCTGCGGCCTCCCGCTTTTGTCAGGGGACTAGATTTCGGCGACTAGTCTGTCGAATTTAAGGCTCCTCACTCGTAACTACTGAGTGGTCCATCCTCCCCCCTTTCTGACATAGCTTCTTCAGGCCCCTTCGTAGCTGCTAAGCGTTTTTGGCCGGAGTGCTAATGTGGCCGCGCTTGCTTTTGGACCCTTCCAACTTTCGTCAATTCTTTTAGGGCTAGCTTTTGCCCCAGTCCTTCGCACTCCGGCTCCTTCAGACCTCGTCCTTTCCTTTGGGCTGGCCTTTCCCAGCCACCAGTCAATCTGGCCGCGCTTTCTTTTCACAGCCCTTGCCCCTATAAGGAGTGCCACTTCTTCTTCTTGCCCCCCACTGGGAGTGCCACTTCTTCTGAGCGAGACGGCCAGCCGCATACGGCACACCTGCGCTAGCGACCCAGCTGCAGGAAAGTCCACTGGCTCCCCATGGAAGCGGCGGGGCAAAGCAAACCACTACATAGTTCGTGTCTTTCTCTGGCGCCTTCCGGCCCTCTTCTCAGAAGAAGTCACTCTCAATGGGGGCGAGGGCTGTGAAAAGCCAGCCCAAAAATGGGCAAGCACTTTCTTTCAGACCGACCGACCTGCGGCTGCTTAGTAGGGGTTATTGAGTGCTTCGTAGCTAGTATTTTCCCTGGCCCCCTTCGAACTTTGTTATACGTTTATCTTGGCTGGCCTCTCCCAGCTGCTTCGACTCCGCCAATTCCACCAGATCGGCGTCGTTTGCAGGGCGCGCAGTCGGCCTGACGGCCCTGGGCAAGGAGCGAAAACATGCTGATCACCCGGTCGGTGATGGATTCGTGGCCCTGGCGACGGATGTCCACGGTGCTTTCGGCAGCCGCTGGCTGGACCTCCTTCAGCGGCTTGCCCGTCATGCCATTGATCGGCGGCCGGGTCTGCCAGGGGCGATGCCTGGCTTCAATGCCGCCAGTTCGCTTGACCAAGTCTTCCACATGCGTTTGGCGGTAGCGTTTTAGCGTTTCCTTGCCCACGCCGTCCACACCCGCGCAGGCCGTGCTATGGCCGCCGCCTGTTGATGACCTCGCCCTACACATGCTGTAACGTTCCCGCCGTTAGGGCGTGCCAACGTTGCGGGAAACCTTCCGGTGTCGTCTCGTCACCGTTGGGGCGTGTCAACGGTGCCGGTCGATCCGCTGCACCCTGTGTGGCTATTCCCGATGTTGGGCTCGCTCTTGGGCGAGCCCTGCCGAGGGTGGGCCCTTGGGGCTCCCCTCGTCACACACGCTATTACGTGTTCCCATTGTTGGGCCCGTCCTTCCAAAGGTGGGCCCTGGGACGACCCTCGTGACACCCTCGGGGGAGGGGTGGCAGGTGGAACGCTATCTGTAGCTGGCCGAGGCCACTGGTCAGTCGAACCAACGCCCGAGAGAGACACACCCCGCTGCTGCCTAGCCAGCCCCGCTGCTGCCTGCCGCTGCCGCCGCCGCCACAGCTTTGCTGCTGCCGCCTGCTGCCAGCCCGTCGCCGCAGCTCACCGTTGCGGGCCCTGCCGGCTCTCCGTAAGTCTATTGGTAGAGTCACCGCCCCAGGGCGGTGCCTCAGGGTAAGACTTCCGCTGCGCCCTGTGCGCGTATGTGCGTTGGCGTTCTCCTGTATGAGGGTTGTCTCCAAAACAAGCACCCTATGCTCGAATCGAAACAAGGACACCCTGACTCTGACTGTTTGAGATGTCACACATGCAGTCAGGGTGAGCAGTCCTTGTTGAGTTCGGCCGTAGGGGATTTAGAGGCCGTAGGGGATATAGAGGCCAGCCCACTACACGCGAAGCACTAGCGCACAGGCGCAGCGGAAGACAGGCCCTGTGGCGCCGCCGTCCGGCGGCGAGTCCACCTCCTGGGGCGCAGGCCGGCGCAGCAGGCCCTGCAGCGGAGTGCGGCGGCGGCTGCGGCGGCGAGCAGCAGCAAGGCTGCTCCGGCGCTTCACGGGCTTGAAGTGCTTGTCGAGCCTTGGCCCCCACGGCTCCCTGTGCTTCCCCGTGCCACCCGCCCTCCAGGCAGAAGAAGCGGCCAGATTGACTGGTGGCTGGGAAAGGCCAGCCCAAAGGAATGGACAAGGCCTGAGGGAGCCTGAGTGCGAACGACTAGGACTAAGACATCAGCCAGGGAACGCTCAGTAACCTCTAGTCAGGAGATGCAAGTCCGAGTAGCTAGCTGGCGGAAAGACGTCGCCCTGACGGAAGCCGGAGGCCGCCGCCGCTCACACCCCCTCCAGGGGTGTGAGCGGGTCGCCCCAAGGCCCGCCTTGCGGCGGGCCCAAGATCCTCCGTTTGAACGTGCGAATCCTCGAGGAGTATTTCGAATGGCAGGACCCACCTCCGGGCGGGACCTTGCCCGGCCAGCCAGCCCGCCACCTGACGGGCCATCTGGCCCATTTAGGCGGTCATATAATGACAACAGAGCCGTGTGGCTCAACCAAACGGCCGGTTCATTACACCGCCTCTGGGACTCGGCGGAGTGCCTCTTCTTAGCGCTTCCCCTGGCCCCCTCTCGTGCTTTGTTCGTTATTCTTTGGGCTGGCTTTTCCAGCCCCTATCCTCAATGAGCGAGCACTTTCTTCTTTCCCTGCAGCGAGCTACTCAGACCTGATCCTGCTCACTCGCGGGTACTGAGCTTCCCTCTGCATCGTCTAGTGTTTTGCACTGTTTTGTGATGTAGTCTCCTTTCAGCACTTATTTATTTGGCCTTGGACATTGTCCATTTCTTTTGGGCTGGCTTTGCCAGCCCCTCTTCTCTATGGGCGAGCTCTTTCTTCCCAGCCACCCCCCACTTTTATTTCTTTTTTCCTGGAAGCGTCTTTCTTCTCTCAGACCTTGCTCACTGCTCGAACTTTGTTCATTCTTCCCCTGGGCTGGCCAAACACAGCCATCGCCCTCTACTAGAAGAGTCCTCTCTCCTCGCTCGTTCCTTGGTGCTGGCGTCACACAGCCATTGCCCTACATTGAGAAGCTACTTCTCTCTAGGGTACTGTATAGGCTTATTCGAGCAGCTAAGGGAACAAAGCAGAAGGAAGAGCTCCTCCGAAGGAAATAGGGGCTAGGAAAGGCCAGAAAGTGACTGGACGAGGTCCAAATAGTCGAAACGCGCTGTCATGTGCGAGGGCGTCGATGCAAGATGGCGTCGATTGGTCTACAAAGAGACAAATGCTGACGTATGCAGACTAGGTAATAAACAAACCAAACAAGAAGTTGATTGCGTTGGCCAGGCTGACAATAAGGCAGTCCGATAGGAGGCCAGCGCCGACAATCGTTGATCTCACGCTATGTCAATGGACACCATGCGTGTGACATCTCTGCTCTTAATCACACAGTTAGAGTCAGAATGTCCTGGTTTGGATTCGAGTATAGGGTGTTTTGGAGACAACCCTCATACAGGAGAACGCCAACGCACATACGCGCACAGAGCGCAGCGGAAGTCTTACCCTGAGGCACCGCCCTAGAGCGGTGACTCTACCAATAGACTTACAGAGAGCCGGCAGGGCCCGCAGCGATGAGCTGCGGCGACGGGCTGGCAGCAGCCGGCAAGAGCAGAGCTGTGGCGGCGGCGGCAGCAGCAGGCAGCAGCGGGGCTGGCTAGGCAGCCGCAGGGCTGTGTCTCTCCCCGGCGTTGGTCGACTCCCCCGGAGTCTGAACAAGGCCCACTACTTATAGCGGTTCTCTTGCCACCCCTCCCCTGAGGGTGTGACGAGGGTCGGCCCCAAGGCCCTCCCTTGGAGGGGCGGGCCTGACAAGGGGACACGACAAACACAACAGGCTGGCACACAGGGCCAGTGGCCTTTAGCACGAGTCCAAGGGACTAGCGCCAAGAGGCCGGCGCGCGAGTCCAAGGGACTGGCGCGCTGGACAGTGACTAGCGCCAAGGAGGTGGCGCGTCAGGCCAATAGCCTGGCTCACGGGGTCAAGGGACTGAGGCCATGCAGCCATGAGGAGTGGAGAGCTGGTCAATCCGGTCGGCCCGCGGGGCGCCGGCCTGAGGGAGAGCTGACCCACCCGGCCGGCCTGCAGGGCGTGAGCCCGAGGCGTGCCGACAGGGTACGGAGCCCGGGACCCTCGAACCGTACTTAGCTACACGGAGTGCAGCCAAGCTACCCGCACCGTTTGGGACTCCAAACGGTAGATACGTTACGCTCATGTAAGGTTATCGCGCGCCGTTGGCACCTTCAACCGGCGGAAACGTTACAATGCGTGCCTGTTATTTTTGGACAATCAACTGAAGCCATGTGTGATCGTTGAATGCGGAAGTGTCTCGCTGTCGGTACTGCTGCCTGCCAGACATCTCTGGTCGGTAGAGTAACTGCAGTAACAGAAGATTCAGGTGCCACAGGCGCAGATCGATCAATCTCAGGCAGATCTGTGCTACTTGGCTCGTCCAGTCTGACGAGTTTGCCGGACCGCCATCTCATGCAATGTGGAATCAACAGAAAAGGTTCAGCCAACAACCAGAATAGATATGATACTCAAGTAACAGAAGCAAAGCACCTCAAGGTTTCACAAAAGCTGATCACTCGAGTCTAGCGAGAGGAGTCAGAGGCCGCTCTGCAAGTAAAGAAGGATCAAATGGACTCGACTCAATCATGTAAAGCGGCTTCTGTAAACAATTTGGAAATAAATCGGCTTTTGTAACAGATTGTTCGGACCACGTCTCTTGTAACAGATTGTGTGGACCACGGCTTTTGTAACCGATGCAAGATATGCAAATATATGCAGGATGCCAGATCAATGACTCCAGCAACAGTGCAGCATACTACTTGACCACAATGACAGTACTATGCATAATACCGCAAGCTCACAATGACATCAATCGTCAGATCTGGACAGAGACGATGGCAGCACTGTATGCAAGGCTGCTCACTGCGAGTCGTGACGTGGGTCCGGGCGAAGATTCACCAGCTGCCGTACGCCGTATGCTCTGGGCTCTACGCTGTCTGGGCGCGGCGCAGATGCAGGCGCTGCCGTATGCCGTATGCTCTGGGCTCTACGCTCTCTGAGCGCAGGAGCGGACGCAGGCGCGGGTGGGCGCAGGTGTGGGCAAGAGGGTGAGTCTTGCCGAGCGGACTGCTCGGCTTGGGCCGCTCGTCCCGGCTCGGGCCAGGCGGCGCGGCGGTGCTGGCTTCGGCTGGGGCCGGACACTGTAGCGGCTGCTGGCTCCGGCTTGGACCGGGCACTGTAGAGATCCTCGCGGGGAGGGCTAAGCAATTCTTGATAATTGCTCAGAACCGGCAAAAGCAGTATGCTGATCGCCGTCGCAGGCATGTGTCCTTCGACGTCGGTGCCCAAGTGCTCTTGAGCACTAAGCACTTAGTCTTGCGGGCTGTCGGTACGCCTAAGTTGCTACCAAAGTGGGTTGGACCTTTCCGTGTCATGCGCCTTGTCGGCAAGGTCGCATATGAGATTGATACACCGGTACATTGGAAAATCCACAACGTTTTCCATGTGTCTCAACTCGAGCCATACCATACGGATGGCCGTGTCCAACCGCCCCCACCTCCCCTCGTCGTTGATGGCGCGGAGGAGTTTCAAGTGGAGGAGATCTTGTCACACCGGGACACTCTCCGTGGGCGTCGTAAGTCCCGTGAGTACCTCATCAAGTGGCTCGGCTTTGGGCCTGAGCATAATACCTGGGAACCAGCGGCCAATCTTGCCAATTGCCCTTCCCGCGTCCAGAAGTATTTGACAGGAGGCCAAGCCTCTTCTCTCCGTCGTCCAAAACCTTCCCGCCGGGAAGGCAGGGCTTAACACCCTGGGTATCTGTCGTACTCCCTTCTTGTTCCCGAGGACGTGAACATCTAAGTGGGGAGGTATGTAACGTTTCCGCCGTTTGAAGGTGCCAACGGCGCGCGATAACCTTACATGAGCGTAACGTATCTACCGTTTGGAGTCCCAAACGGTGCGGGTAGCTTGGCTGCACTCCGTGTAGCTAAGTACGGTTCGAGGGTCCCGGGCTCCGTACCCTGTCGGCACGCCTCGGGCTCACGCCCTGCAGGCCGGCCGGGTGGGTCAGCTCTCCCTCAGGCCGGCACCCCGCGGGCTGGCCGGATTGACCAGCTCTTCGCGGTCCTGTCTCTGCATGGCCTCGGTCCCTTGGCCCCGTGAGCCAGGCTATTGGCCTGGCGCGCCACCTCCTTGGCGCTAGTCACTGTCCAGCGCGCCAGTCCCTTGGACTCGCGCGCCGGCCTCTTGGCGCTAGTCCCTTGGACTCGTGCTAAAGGCCACTGGCCCTGTGTGCCAGCCTGTTGTGTTTGTCGTGTCCCCTTGTCAGGCCCGCCCCTCCAAGGGAGGGCCTTGGGGCCGACCCTCGTCACACCCTCAGGGGAGGGGTGGCAGGAGAACCGCTATAAGTAGTGGGCCTTGGTCAGACTCCAAGGGAGTCGACCAACGCCGGAGAGAGACACAGCCCTGTTGCTGCCTAGCCAGCCCCGCTGCTGCCTGCTGCTGCCGCCGCCGCCACAGCTCTGCTGCTGCCGGCTGCTGCCAGCCAGCCCGTCGCCGCAGCTCATCGCTGCGGGCCCTGCCGGCTCTCCGTAAGTCTATTGGTAGATTCACCGCCCTAGGGCGATGCCTCAGGGTAAGATTTCCGCTGCGCTCTGTGCGCGTATGTGCGTTGGCGTTCTCCTGTAAGAGAGTTGTCTCCAAAGCACGCTGTGCTCGAATGCAAACCAGGACATTCTGACTCTAATTGTGTGATTAGTGCAGAGATGTCACAGGTTCACACGACCTCCTGCGAGACGCCATGCAGGGTGTGTTCCTGGAGGTCGGCTACAAGGTGGTAGTGGAGAACTCGACGATCATGCCCATCCTGCGGGGCGCCGACGGACAGCTTAATACCCGCCGCGCGGACCTCGTTGCCATCCCGCCCGAAGGAGGTCCGCGTATCATCGCTGATGTCGTGACTGCAGATTGCGTTGATTCGGCCAACCCCGCGAAGTCGGCGACGCTCGTCGGGCACGCGGTCGCCTTGGCGGCTCGGAATAAGGAGCACAAGTACTCTGACCACCCTCCAGGCGATGCCTTCGCGACACTGGCCAGTGACGTACACGGGGCCTTCGGCAGTGGCTGGTTGGATCTCCTCCAGCGGCTTGCTCGGGAGGCCATCGAGCGGCGGCAGGGTTCGCCAGGCATAAATGCTGCCGGCTCCCTCGCGCAGGTCTCTTGGATGAGGCTGGCGGTCTCGCTACAGCGCTATTTGGCTCATGCTGTCTATGCGCGCGCTGGCCGTGCTGTGGCTGCTGCTTCCGGGTCATACCAGAGTGCCGTTTTTCCTGCTTCGAGTTATTCTGATCTGCTGTTGCTCACACGTATATACTGAGCATCCATCTGCATCTGTGACATCTCTGCATCTAAACATACAGTTAGAGTCAGGATGTCCTGGTTTGGATTCGAACATAGGGTGTTTTGGAGACAACCCTCATACAGGAGAACGCCAACCCACATACGCGCATAGAGCGCAGCGGAAGTCTTACCCTGAGGCACCGCCCTAGGGCGGTGACTCTACCAATAGACTTACGAAGAGCCGGCAGGACCCGCAGTGATGAGCTGCGGCGACGGGCTGGCAGCAGGCGGCAGCAGCAAAGCTGTGGCGGCGGCGGCAGCAGCAGGCAGCAGCCGGGCTGGCTAGGCAGCAGCGGCCTGTGTCTCTCTCGGGCATTGGTCCAACTGAACGGTCTGGCCTCGGCCGGCTACAAATAGCGTTCCACCTGTCACCCCTCCCCCGAGGATGTGACGAGGGTCGTCCCAGGGCCCACCTTGGGAAGGACGGGCCCAACAATGGGGACAAGACGGATCGCCCAAGAGCGAGCTCGACATCGGGAATAGCCACACAGGGTGCGGCGGATCGCCCAAGAGCGAGCCCGACTTTGGGAATAGCACCGGCACCGTTGACACGCCCCAACGGTGACGAGACGACACTGGAAGGTTTCTCGTAACGTTGGCACGCCCGGGCGGCGGGAACGGCGGGAACGTTACAGCATCTCCCTCTGCACCGTCTCGCGCTTTGTAATGTAGTCCTCTTTCGGCACTTTATTCTTTGGCTTGGACATTGCCCGTTCTTTTTGGGTAGGCTTTGCCAGCCCCTCTTCTCTGTGGGCGAGCTCTTCTTCTTGTGGCGCTGCCGCCAGGCAGCAGCTCCATCCCTGGGCACGCGCTGCAGACTTACCCCTAGCGGAATGTCGCTAAGGTCTCCACAGCAGAGCCGGCAACGAGCCGCGCACGGCAGCGGTCTACATCAGCAGGCAGCCGCTAGGCTTCGCCTTAGAGAGCTTCACTGTGTCCCTGGCATCCGGTCGGGTCTCTCTCTGCTCCGTGCAATGGTAAGTGCCTCTCCGTGCCACCATTCCTCAAGGGTGTATGGGCGTCGCCCCATGGCTCGCCCGCGAGGAGCGTGCCTGACGAGGGAACCATGAGCTGTCTCAGCAGGCGCCATGACGCCGAGCATGGCGCGGCAGAGCATGCCGCCTGGCATGGCCGAGGCCGGGCATAGCCGACCATAGCCGAGGCCGAATATGCCGCCGGGGCTGTCCGGGCCCAGACATGCCGCCGAGCATGTCTGACGAAGCATAACGGGAGCATGCGAGGCCACCGGGACGAGCCCGGACGAAATGGCAACAGCACGAGTGCCAGGGCGATTCGTACCGTCCGGCACGAACGATTAAAAGCCCACCATGTAAACAACACTAACTGGCGCTCACAAACCCGGATTGTTACATACTTGCGTTGGTAGTGCTCACTTCTCGTTGGAGCACCACCCCGCAAGCCAGTGGCTTGGCTCAGTGTGCGCACAGCACATTGATGTATGGCTCATCCTAGGAAAGCTGGAATAAATGAGACGCATACTGCAATGAGCTGCAGCCTCTGGCCCTAGCCAAGGGACCCGCTGCCCGGGACTCATTACTCTCACCCTGCGGTTGCTCATTAGGGGTTCTTGAGTGTTTCGTGGCTACTTGGTTCCCTGTGTGCTAAAGCGCTCTCTCTGGCCCCTAAGGAACTTGTTCATTCTTTGGGCTGGCCTCTCACAGCCACCGCCCTCTCCTGGAGGCATTTGTTTTCTTAATGAGCAACCAATGCTTGCAGAACGATAGTATGCCTAAGCTACTGACCCCACTACCACGGCGCACATCGACCGGTTGGTCCAGGTGATGGAGAAAAGACCACTCCATGCCCTAGCTCCGTGTCCTCATGAGGCGCTGACAAGTGTGCCCTATGGAGAGACAGTGGCTCTCCCAAAGGGGTTGTGCCCGCACAGCATTAACAAGGTCCGAAGAGCCGGCAGGCCCTTGCCCAAAGGCTGCCCTGTAGGATGACACTTAAGTAATATCTAGGGAAGGATCAGCATGTCATGATGTCTAGCCGCCGGAACGCAATCCCCTTGATGAAAGCCAGGAAAACGAAACCTAGTCAGAAGCCGGCACCTCGCAAATCAAGTGCTCATAGATACTCAATTACATAGATGGGCCAATGGCGCAATCTTCTCCACTCAGCATACGGGCTTGCATACAGACCACTCGGGCAGGACACATGGTCTCGTCCTCGCACGTAGATTGATACATAAGCACCACAAGACATATAGAGGCGAATAAAGTTCCAGGCAGCGGGTGCTGCAGAGAGCGTTGACAACTTCGCCAACCCTGACTCAGCTCACCCACTTAGCCCGTAGCCGTGACCACATCATCAACAGCTATGGAGAGTCATGGGCACTTGTATTGAAGGTAAATTACACCGAGGTGCTACTGACCAGGGCCACACAGGCCACTAGGTCATTAAGGATGGCGGCCAGCCATAGTCATTATCTCACTACAGTGCCAAGCACCATAGGCTTATTCCAGTATATGGAGTGTGCCCACGCACATAACAAGGCGAGGGCGCCCCAGCTACCAACACCAGAGATGTGGCAAGGTGAGTACCGAAGCAGGGGTCACCCGTGCCGAGGCATCACGCAGTACTCAACTCATGATCAAGTCCACAACTTTCACGGGCAGAAAGCCACAACTAGGCCAGCTTGATTTGGGCGTTACTACATTGGAGCCCAGCTCCATGTACAAAAAACAACGGTGTACACCAGATCTCCCTGTGTCTTCTGTGCACTCTTGATAAGGCCCAACCTCACCATACAAGACTGTCGGGTTCCGTCAAGCCCGTGCTCACCAGCAGCGCAGCCGATATTTGCCAATGAACTTTGGCATTTTGTTCATTTTCCAGTGAAGTTGCAGGACAGTGGGCTTTACTACCAAAGTATTGCCATTCAAAAAATTCCTACTGACACAGGAGGCAGAAGCCTCCGATCGCCAAGGATATGGGCTGAACGACCAGCCTCCAGTCCTTCATATACATCGTTGGCTCTACAGCACCACTGCCGAGGCACTGACAAGTAAGAATATAGCTATAAGCTACAAATATAATTATTATTGGGGAATTGCCATTAATTCAAATCTCAAGTGGAAGTGGACTGCCTTATGGCGTTACAACTAAGCTAACTTCTTAGGAGGTAGAGGATTCACTCCACGACTGCACGGCACAATCACGATTGCCGTGTAACCTGGTCGGACTGCAACTGACTAGAACTCAGCCATACAACAAGGTGTTCTTAGTCCACCAGCGCTTGCATAAGCCCATGCACATAGCGCACTACTGGCACGACAGACTGCGGACAAAATCGTCCTACGAGTTTACTGTGGTTTCACATACCACGTTACATTGGTGACATTGCGGGCATACAGCTTCGCGTACTTTTTCCATCCGTACATGCCGGCCAGTGAGTGGGTAGTCCCAAGTGTTGAACATTCTGGGTTAGGAAGACGACTTCACAGTGTTCCACCATGCGGCAGGATCGTCCGTGAGACACGTAACCGCAATTCCCACGCGGAATTCAAATGGTGTCGCGCATATTGTGAACCCGGAACCAGGCGGTCAGATACCCTGCCCATCGTACTTAGGGCTGGCACGGCTGGGCACGCCCCAGCTGTCTGAAATAGCGTACTTTCGTCTTGACGCGATGAACTCGCTGCTCTTCTGCATACACACGCCCGAGTATAATTCGCATCTCTTGCGTCCTGAGGGGGGTTGCGTGGCAACCCCCCTCAGGACTGCCAGAGGATCCTCACTCGGGAAGGCATCCGCTATTTGCTCCACGGAACGCACGAGGCGCTGCACCTCGGCCTCTCAGGCCGTCCAGGTCGGTTGCATGGAGCTCCGCCGACTCACTTTCCGCCTCCTCGCCCTCAGCTGGATGTACGGCCGGCGGAGGAGGAATAGGTTTCGCAGTTGAGTCAGCCGACTCCGTGCCCTCTCATCAACACAACGAGGGCTCAAGTCAGTGAAGGGTATAAGACACAACGGCTGAGACAATGCTACCACAATGTTACTGAGCAAGCTGGTGCCCCAGGCAAGCATCATGGTAGCGCGCAAGTCATACCAAAACGCAAAGCCGCACGAGCGATTTGAGGGAGGGCCAGGACCAGTTTCTGGCACTCAGCCAGATTTCGTCCCCCAACGGTGGTCGGTTTTACCTCGTCATGCAGACAGGCAATCCGCCGACCGCAGGTGGCTACGCAGACGAAATACTGCGAGAGATTCACTTCACCAATCGGGCCGTGGCAGATCCACAGATACACTCTGGCAATTGGTCTCCAATCACAAGAGACTAGTCAGTGCCAAAACATCAGAAGGAGCCTTGCACTGTCGGCCTTATCATAGAAGAATACGAGGCTAGCCAGATGCAAGGACACCTCTGACACCAATGCGAAGGACGCAACTCCTAAGCAGACAGCTGAGTCAGATTGTCCTTATTGGTTACGGTCGCTGAGGTTTAGAGACAAACCCCTAGCACAGTGAAGCACCACGTGTACTACGCAGCGGAAGTCTTGCCCTGAGGCCTGCCGACAGGCAGCGATTACCTCTCAGGTACGGGCCAGCAGATGTCCTCGAAGGAGCAGTCACCTTACTCACAGGAGAGCCGGTGATGGCCGCAGCGACAGGATGCGGCGACGGGCTGCAGCAGCAGGCAGCAGCAGGGCTGCGTCGGCGGCCTGCGGCAGCAGGCAGCAGCGGGGCTGCGCCTGTCTCTCGCGGGCTTCACTGATCTTCACCGGGTACCCCCAGTCTGGTCTCAGCCCTACTTATAGTGCTTCATGTGCCACTCTCCCCAGGGGTCTCTGGGTGGCTCGTCTCAAGGCCCACCTTCAAGAAGGCGGGCCCGACAAGGGGATCCTAGTGCGAGGGCAGGCCACGCGGCTCCCTTCTGGAAGCGGCGGCCGTCCTGGGGGGCGGCGCCGCCTAGCGGCGATGGCCCACGGTGGGGCCCAGCGGCGCCGCCCGGCAGCGCCGCCTTGCGGCGCGGCGCCTCTCTGTGCGCCACAGGCGCGTAGTGGCGTCGTAGGCGCGCCACACGTGTCTCGCCGGCCATTTCGAGAAACCCCCGAGGAGCTCCTCTCCAAACCCAAGATGCGCCGCATCTTCTAGAGGCGGCGCGCCTGCACGTCACATCGTCAGCAGGCGTATTGCACCGCGCGTCACCTCGCGCGTCGCACGCGCGTTGCACCGTCAGTTGCGTGCGCGTCAGTGGTAACACTTCAGCGCTAAACGCGAAGTCGAGCGTCCCGTAACGGCGGGGACATTACAGTCAATTTGACGAAGTTTCCTTCGACTCGTGCTCAAGCTCATCCTCGAGCAAGATAGGAGGTGGGGGTGATTGAACGCGGCCATCCTAAGGCCCGAGCTGGGACACGTGAAGTACGTTGTAAATCTTCCATTGTACCGTTGTATCGAGCACAGGACACCTTGCCAACAAAGCGTACCACGGGGAAAGGTCCAACCCTAGCCTTACGGATAGGTGCCCAAAATTCAACGGTACTTGAGCACCTCCGTCGAAGGACAGATGCCTGGTAATTACAAAACTCATCCGGCTGATAAATAAAGAATGATTGTCAGTGCCGCAGGAAGGCTTGATAGATGCCTGGAGACAGAATTTTCACCAGGCTGGGAAGCGTCAACCTTGACCTGAAAGCGGCGCAACCTGGAGTCGTGACACGCGAGACAGCATGGTGCTGGCGCTGGAACGGCGACGGGAGGCGGCGGCGCTGTAGACTGCCTCGACGGCCTCGTTAGCCGGTAGTGTTGACAAGAACGGTAGACGGCTGACGATAGCTTGAGGGTAGTAGACCGTCAGCTGGCGTGGACGGTGTAGCATCCCTGTCCCTAATCACACAGTTAGAGTCAGAATGTCCTGTTTGGGTTCGGTCATAGGGTGTATTGGAGACAACCCCCCTCATACAAGAGAAACGTCAACGCACATACGGGCACAGAGCAGAAGTCCTACGCTGAGGCACCGCCCTAGGGCGACTCTACCAATAGACTTGCGGAGAGCCGGCGGGCCCGCAGAGAGGAAGGAGCTGTGGCGACGGGCTGGGCAGCAGGCGGCAGCAGCAGAGCTGTGGCGGCGGCGGCAGCAGCAGGCAGCAGCGGGGCTAGCTAGGCAGCAGCAGGGCTGTGTCTCTCTCGGCGTTAGTCCGAGTCCGGAATCTGGCCAAGGCCTACTACTTAAAGCGGTTTTCCTGCCCCCCCCCCCCCAAGAGGGTGTGACGAGAGTCGGCCCCAGGGCCCCCCCCCGGAGAGGCGGGCCTGACAAGGGGACACAATGAATGCAAGAGACTGGCGCGCAGAACAGTGACTTGCGCCACGGAGGTGGCGCGTTAGGCCAAGAGCCTGGTCCACGGGCCAAAGGACTGAGGCCACGAGGACTCGGGACCGAGGCGATGCGGCCATGAGGCCAAGAGAGCTGGCCAACCAGGTCAGCCTGCAGGGCGCTGGCCTGAGGGAGAGCTGCCCCACCCGGCCAGCCCGCAGGGCGCTGGCCTGAGGGAGCTGCCAAACCCGGCCAGCCCGTAGGGCGTGGGCCCGATGCGTGCGCACGTGGTACGGAGCTCAGGACCTCGCACCGTACTTAGCTACACGGAGTGCAGCAAAGATACCCGCACCGTTTGGACTCCAAACGGTAGATACGATACGCTCATGTAAGGTTACTGACCCCGTGGGCACGCCGAAGCGGAGGAAACGTTACAGACGGGGTGGAGCGTTGACGGGGGACCGTCAGTATGGCTGTGGTGGCCGATGGATGGGTACAATAACGGTGATAGCCCGTTGATAGCCGTCGACAGATCGTGGCCGGGTCGTCAACGAAAGACTTTGTGCCACTTATCCCACCCGGGCCCGTTTGGCCGGGCTCGCAGTCCGTCAGGCTATACAGGGGGAACGCGAGATGGGAAAGGGGGTGAGTTCTTCACCCAACCTCGGACCCCTGCACCCTTGCCCCTGCAGTAACCGTTGCTCATTCTGCCGTTGCTGTCCCATCCCAATGCCTTCCCGGTTTTCCTCGCCCCGCCGGTAGCCCGGGCTCGGCGATCCACAGCATTACAACTTTCACAATTTATCGCCAAAAATGCCAGCAGAGTCCCTCGCCGACACGTGGTCGTTGGATGAAAAAGCACCATTGTGCTCTTCTGATCCACAAAGACGACGATGGCAGCAGATGCATTCCACGTCTTGGGCAAGTGTGTGATGGAATCGAGACTGACATCATCCCAATTCCTCACACAAATCTTCAGGGGTTGAATTGAGAGTCCGACTCGCTTCCTAAAGAGAGGTTGTCTTGCTCGTTAGCATGCGGCACTGCTTTGTACAAAAGCATGTACCTGGGCTCAACAGCCTTTCCACCTGGGAAGCCGTCTCAGAGCCCTTTTGGTCTTGTTGACTCCAAGATGACCACTGTATGGCGTATCATGCAGCTCCGCCATGATGATGCTCCACACGGCATTGTAGTCCGGAACCACAATGGCATCGCCGTGCCACCAAAAGCCATTGTCATCGGAGAGTGTGCAAACGCTGCTTGCGTCTGTAAAACAAGGGTCTGTGCCACATTCTTAAAGAGAACGCACGTACACGTCGGAGAGGTTGGTCAGGAGGTTGCTGATCAGCACCACGAGTAGGACACAAGCCTGCATCCACATCTCCCAACGCGATCAAGGCAGTCACTGCAGCAGCCCCTGCAATGTTGCGGCTCACTGGGTCCGCAACATTGAGCCTTCCAGGGCGTACGCCCACTGGAAGCGGAATGATGCCGCACATTCAGCTCACCGAGCTTGCCGTTCCGTCAGTCGCTGCTGAGTGTGGAAGTACGTCAACGGGCAATTATCTGTGACAATTGTAAAGTCCTCACTCTCCAGGTAGCAACGCCAACTGCGTATGGCGTGCACCACAGCCAGCAGCTCTTGCTCATCCTTAGTGTAATTTTGCCCTGCGAGATCAGCCAGGGCGACTCTCGAAACCTATCTGGTGGCCCTCTTGCAAGTTCACGGCAACCAATGCTGGTCAAGTAGGCGTAACATATTAGCTCATACCGCACTCCTTCTCGAGGAAAGGCTAGTACAGGCGGAGATGTAAGTGCCTGTCGGAAATCCTCGAATGCCCTCTGGCATTCGGACGACCACTTCCAGGGTACATCCTTACGAGTGAGCCGCGTAAGAGGAAGTGCCATGTTCCCAAAGTTTTATAAAAACATTTGAAAGTAATCCGGAAATCCCTGAAAGGATCGCAGCTGGGGCAAATTCCGTGGCACAGGCCAATCCTCTCCAACGGAGGGAACATTACATACCTTCCCAATTAGATGTTCACGTCCTCGGGAACAAGAAGGGAGCACTACAGGAGGTCGACTCATGGGCATTAAGCCCGGCGGGAAGATACTGGACGACGAAGAGAAGAGGCAATGCCTCCTGTTAGATACTTTCAAACGAAAGAAGGACAATTGTGACCGCAGCTTCCCATGAATCGTGCTCAGGCGCATAGCGAAGCTACTTGATAAGGCACTCACGGGATTTACAACCCCACGGGAGAATGTCCCGGTGCACATGATACTCTTCCTCGTTATCAAGAACGAGGGGAGGTGGGGTTGGGTGGACACGGCCATCCGGATGGTATGGCACGAGCTGAGACACAGTATCGGTGTAGCAAGCTTGTATGCGACCTTGCCGACCAGGCGCGTTACACGAAAGGGTCCAACCCATTCTGGCAGCAACTTGTGCGTACTCATGGCCCGCAAGGCTAGATGCTTAGTGCTCAAAAGCACTGGGGCACTCACGTCGAAGGACACGTTCTTGCTACGTAGATCAGGATACTGCTTTTTCCGGTGGTGAGCACTTGTCAAGAATTGCTTAGCCCTCCGCTGAGTCTCCAGGAGGTCACTGGGGAAAGCGTACTGCGGGCGGAACGCGCTCCGGCCTCCCCACCTGCAAAGGTGATCGGGGATGCTGACAAGCAGGATGAAGGGAGTGTGTTGGTAGTCATGAAAGGCGTTGTTCACAGCATACTCGCTGATGCAAGGTACTCATCCCAGTCAGTATGTCTGAGATTTCTAAGTAGTCTTAGCATTTCAGCCAAAACCCGCACCAACCTCACAGTCTGACCGTCTGGTTGTGGGTGCTGTGCATATGGAGTGCTTGTATCAATAAGCCTACACACTTCTTTCAATGAGTGACCCGTGAATTGAGGACCGCGGTCAGACCATTCGCTGGGTACTCCGTGCAGTTTCCATGTTCGGTCCACAGACATGCCAGCAACCCGGCAGGCTTGGGAGAGCTTGCCTGAGTACGCTGGCAGATGGCGCAAGTCTTCACAAAGACTCTCTTTGTACTCACAAGCCCGGTCACCATTAGACAAGCTTGATAGCTTTCCTTGACTTGTCTTCTCAATACCCAAGTGACCACGGTACTGAGGCTCATGCGTATCTTGCACGATACTAGTGCGCAAGGCATTGCAGTCGGGCACCACAATGGCGTCACCTCACCACCAGAAGCCTTAATCACAGACTATAGTGCGTGGTTTGGTTGCTCGTGCAAAGCAAGGGTCTGTGCCATGCCCATCACAAACACTCGCATACAATTCAGAGTGGTTGGTGGTGCACTGCCGAGCGGCCCACGGGCAGCCCGCACGTCTGCAGTCTGAGCCCTTGTGACACACAAAATGGGCGCCACAGCAGCCCCTGAGATATGCGGCCACCGGGCCGCAGCATTTATACGTCCAGGGTAGTACACCCACTGGATTGGAGCAGTACCGTACTACTAGCTCACCAAGCTTGACGCCTGCTCAATTGCTGCTGTTTCTGAAAGTAGGTCGACTGGCGATGGCCCGTTTCAATCGTAGGTTCAGCACCCTCGAGATAGCAACGCCACACTTGGAGGGCGTGCACATCAGCAAGGAGCTCTTGCTCGCCCCGTGGTTGGTATGCGCCCTGCACGACTGGGCAGGCGGGTCTCAAACGCTGCGGGTTGACCCTACAAGAGAACGGCAAATGCCGATCAAAGAGGCGTCACACACATTTGACTACCATGAAGCGCCTTCTCGAGGCGAGGCCCAAAACAGGTGGGAATACTAGAACCCGTCTTGGTGTTCCTCAAATGCCCGCGCATCTGTACGTTAGCCCCAGGGTACGTCCTTACGAGTGAGCTTCTTAAGAGAAGATGCCACACTTCCGTGTCCTTGCAGGACTCCTGACAGGAACGGAAATATTGTGCGAATGCTAAAAGAAACACAATTGCGGCACATTTCGTGGCACTCAACCAGTCCTTTACGTCAGTCTCTGCAGACAGATGCAGCATGACTTCACCACTACTTTTGGGGTTGACGCGAAACCTGTCTTTGCCAACGATACGGCCTACTACTAATAACACACACTTGGCATGGAAGTGATTCTCACGTTGCAAAAGGCAGACTCGCTGCAGGAGCAAGACGTGATCCTGCAGTGTCATACGAACACCATTACGTCATCCAAGTACACCAGCACAGTGTCATACGGTGAGGTCCGAAGACTTCCACAGCCAAACACGGGCCTGAAACAGAAGCTGGACAGCTTTCTTTGTCTTTTCCCATACCCAAATGACCACTATACGGAGGCTCATGCAGTTCTTGCAAGATACTGCTGCAAGGCATTGCAATCAGGGACTGCAATGGCATCACCTCGCCACCAAAAGCCTTGGTCATTTACTAGTTATCTATAAACCATGGGTCTGAGCCATGCCCATCACGAATACGCACATACAGCTCAGAGAGGTTGGCAGTGGACTGCCGAGCAGCTCCACGAGTAGGCCGCACATCGGACCCCTTGAAGCGTGCAAGACAGCCGCCACTGCAGCCCCTGCAATGTTGCGACTCACCGGGTCAGCTACATTCATTCGTCCAGGGCGGTACAACCACTCTAAACGGAAGTGTGCTATGCACTCTGCCCACCGTGCTTGACGCCTGCGCAATCGCTGTTGTGTGTGATCAGGTCATGGACAGTGGTCCGTTACAACCGTAAAGTCAACACCCTCGAGATAGCATCGCCACACACCTAGGGCGTGCACAACAGCAAGGAGCTATTGCTACCCCGTAGTACAGATACGCTCTGCAGGACGAAGCAAGCGACTCTCAAATGCTACGGGGTGACCCTCCTGCAAGAGAACGGCACCAATGCCGATCAAAGAGGCGTCACATACTACTTCAAATGGCACGCCTTCTCGAGGCAAGGCCAAAACGGGTGGATGCAACAAAACCCGTTCGGTATCCTCGAATGCCTTTGGCATTCGGACGTCCAAATCCAGCTGACCTCCTTACGAGTGAGCTTCGTAAGAGGAGATGCCATACTTCCGTATTCTCGCAGGAATTTACGGAAGTAATTTGCGAATCCCACAAAGGAATGCAACTGTGGCACATTCCGTGGCACTGGCCAGTCCTTTACTACTCTACAGTCTTCTTGGGGTCGACGCGAATCCCGTCTTTGCCCACAACATGCCCTGAGTACGTCAGCTCCGGCTGATCGAATAAATATACGGATATCTTGGCATACAGTTGAGTTGCACACAGCAATTGCAGCACTTGCTACAAGTGCAGTACATGCTCCTTAGGCGTTCAACTAAAGTCCAGTATGTCATCCAGGTAAACCAGCACGAAGTCATACAGTAGGGGGCCAAAGACTTTCGTCATCACAGCCTGAAATGTGGCGGGTGCATTGGTTAAACCAAAGCTGAGAGATCACCGAGCGGCGTACGACTGCCGACTTCGGGACATCCTCAGGTGTGATACGGATCTGATGATAACCGCTTCGCAGATCTAGGGAGCTTGACACATTAGCTCCTGCAAGACGATCGAACAGGCCGTCAACTCGAGGCAAAGGTTGTGACGTCTCTGCTCTAATCACGCAGTTAGAGCCAGAATGTCCTGGTTTGGATTCGAGCATATGGTGTTTTGGAGACAACCCTCATACAGGAGGACGCCAACGCACATACGCGCACAGAGCGCCGCGGAAGTCTTACCCTGAGGCACCGCCCTAGGGCGGTGACTCTACCAGTAGACTCCCATACCATCTTTCTTCTTCACGAAGAGAGTTGCACCGTACGGCGACTGGGAAGGCTCAATGTGCCTTCTACGTAACAGTTCCGCCACTTGGGACTGCATCTCCAGAAATTCGAGAGGACTCAGTCGATACATCGGACGGTATGGCGGCGAAGCGCCGGGCTCCAATGGATTTGTATGAGCCACGCCTTGATCCGGAGGCAAACTGTCTGGATGAGCATACGGGAACACATCCGAAAACTCCGCCAACAAACTGTCAAAAGTTGCACGATGTGAGGCCACATCACTACTACTGAGTCGGGGGGAAGTCAACAATCATCACTATTAACAGATACACAGCCGGTCGATTCTGCGTGAAGGAGCCTCGTGAACTGCACAGCCGACAGCTGAATAGAGGATAGGAGCCTGTCATCGGCGGTGATACTGGGGGAACGTCTTTGTACAGTACGAAACGACGAGCACCCCGTCGGCCCGAGCAAGTCCGAGCGTCAAAGTCAAGGAGGGCTGCGGTAGCACACAACCAATCATCGTCCAATATCACATCAAACCCCAATGCCAACTCAACGACATGGCAAGACACAAGCGTCTTGTAATGTTGAATTTGTACGGGGATTTGACACAGGCCCAAGACTTTGGCAGTGTGTCCATTTGCCGTTGTAGCTTGCGAGATACCAGTGGGTTTGACAACCAAACCCTAGTTACTCACCAAAGTCTACTGACACAGGAGACACAAGCCCCCGTGTCTACGAGGATCTGGGCTGGCTGACCAGCCACCTGTCCTGAAAACAACATGGTTGGCGCGACGCTGAGTGCCGAGGCACTTACTACCGTAAGAATATAAGTACGAGCTACAAATACGAGCAGTTTAGTAGGTCTTGGAGTAACGCCATTTACTCCATACTTCACATGGGGGTGGGCCGCCATCTGGCCACACAACAAAGCCAGCCCCTTTGAAGGTGGAGGGTTTACTCCACGACTACACGGCACGATGAAGAACAGCGGCTTTTTAGCACCGTGTAAACTGATCCAGCTCAAGTACATGCTCGCGGCCTCTTGCAGCTGTTCGAAGGAACCCATACAACGAGAGGCCCTTCACTCACCAGCGCTTGCAGAAGCCCATGCACAGAGGGTACTACTGACTAAACAGACGTTGGACATACTCGTCCTACAAGTTCAAACAGCATTTCCGGGTCATGCCGCTGAAATACCCACAAGCGTGATACAGAAAGGCATTAACTTTCGCCTTTACCCTTGTACTGGCGCTTCGGGAGTGTTGAGGCCGGCGTAGGCGGCGCTGGAGGCTTTGGCGACTGCGGGCACTCCAGTACATACGGTGCCCCTTCAAGCCGCTTCGGTCGCACACCCGATCTTCCTCCGGGACAAATCCACTTGCCCCTTGGGCACCACAATCCGAGGCGGCGACCGAGGTTTACCACCGTAGCCGTGCCTAGGCTTGAGACGCTTCACAGCCGAAGGCCCCGGCGCATCACGGTCCTCACCACGAAGCAGGCGCTTTCTCGGAGGATACCTCGAGAAGGACTGGCGCGCCTGCTCAGTGAACCTGGCCAAGGATGTTACAGCTAAAGACAAGATTTTGTCCCACTGGGACAACAATGCCACGTGATGCGGGAGACCCGCCTTGAAGCATTGGACTTGATCCTTGGCGTCCATCTTGCTGCATGTCATCAACAACAGATAAAAATCGGCATACGTAATCTTCGAAGTCATCGTCCACCATACGAATGACATCGAGTTGATTGCGGGATTAAGCTCCGCGTGCACTTCGCCGTACTGGGTGGTGAGCGAGTGCGTGAAGAAGACCTACATGATATACATGCTGGGCGGAGGGACGACTTCTTGGCCTCCCACATTGCGGAGGTATCTCCGGCGAGGTACGTGGCTGCAATCCCCACGCGGGATGCTACAGGTGCTTCACAGCGCTCAAACCACGAATTTACCTCGCGGAACCAGGCGGCGAGGCTGCCCTGCCCATCGTGCCTTGAAAGGCTGCACGGCTGGGCACGCCCCACCCGTGCAGCGTGGCTAACTTTAGCCCTGAGGCTTTGAACTCGCTGTTCCCCCGCGCACACACGGGAATTCCCCGCGCACACACAGAAATCAGCGCTCGTACCTTCTCACACAGCACCTCCAACACGGGGGTTACGTGCGGATCCCCACCTGCAATCGCAGCCTCCACTCCACTCCAGCTCCCTCAGGCGCTCTAGGCGCCGCGCCTCGGAGGAAGTCAGGCTGTCCGGTTCGGGCGCTTGGAGCTCCGCCAACTCGTTCACCACCTCCTCGGCCTCGGCCGGTGGTACTGCCGGCGGAGAGGCGCTAGATTGCGCACTTGAGTCCGCGCAGTCCATGTCTTTACACCAAAACTCCGAGGCACGAGTCAGTGGCAGGCATCGGACATACCGCGAAGACAACACTACCACAATCTGACTGAGCAAGCTGGTGCCCCAGGCAAGCAAATCAATCGTGGCAGCGCACAAGTCATATCTCCAAACCACAAAGCCGCACGCGCAGCCGAGGGAGGGACCAGGACTGGGTACGGACCAGCCTCTGGCACGGAGCCAGACTTCGCCGCCCAGCGGCGATCGATTTCACCTCCTTGTCACGCAGACAGGCAATTTCCCGACCGCTGATGTTTACGGAGGCGAAGTACTGACCTGGCAATGGAGATTGCTGCCGGGGTGGAGGACCAGTTGAGTTTGGCCGACCCCGGATGCGTGGATGCAGCGGGCGAGTGTTCACAGTACCAGCCGGCCCGCTGATGCAGATCCACGGGTACGCTCTGGCAAGGGGTTTAGGGACTACCCCCTTACAGAATGGAAACGCCAGTACACACAGAACAGATACGCGCACACTGCGCAGCGGAAGTCTTACCCTGAGGCACCGATGGAAGGCCTCGACTCTACTGAGGGTCTGGCTTACTAGCTGTCCCCAGATGGGTCGCAAGCATGGCACTTATGAACAGCCGGCGATGGATGCAGCGACGAGCTGCGACGACGGGCTGGGCAGCAGAAGACAGTAGCAGAGATGTGGCGACGGCTGCGGCAGCAGGCAAGCAAGGCTATGCCTCCCTCGGCGTCACCGGTCTGACTGAGCAGTCTGGCCTCGGCCGACTACAGATAGCGTTCCACCTGCCACCCCTCCCCCGAGGGTGTCACAAGGGTCGTCCCAGGGCCCCAGGGCCCACCCTCGGAGGGACGGGCCCAACAATGGGGACACGAAGTAGCGTGTGGACGAGGGGAGCCCCAAGGGCCCACCCTCGGCGGGCTCGCCCAAGAGCGAGCTCGACATCGGGAATAGCTGGACAAGGTGCAGCGGATTGACCGGCACTGTTGACACGCTACAACGTGACGAGACGACACTGGAAGGATTCCAGCAACGTTGGCACGCCTTAACGGCGAGAACAATACATGTAGTGCTTCCTTCTTGTTCCCAAGGACGTGAACATCTGAGGGAGGAGGTATATAACGTTACTCCCGTCTGGGCGTGCCAACGGGGCCGGTAACTCTACTCTTATCTACCGTTTCGGAGTTCCAAACGGTGCAGGTAACTTGCCTACACCACGTGTAGCTATTTACGGTTCGAGGTCCCGGGGTTCGTACCACGTGCGCACGGCTCGGGCCCCGTGCGCATGCATCGGGCCCACGCCCTGCGGGGTGGCCGGGTGGGCCAGCTCTCCCTCAGGCCAGCGCCTTGTGGGCTGGCCGAAGCGGCCAGCTCTCTTGGCCTCATGGCTGCATGGCCTCGGTCCTGAGTCCTCATGGCCTCTTTCTAGAAGTGCCCCGTAAAGCGAGGGTCGCGGTCAGACACGAGTCGCTTGGGAACTCCGTGCAGTTTCAATTTTCGGTCCACAAATATACCAGCAACTCCTTGACTGACACCTTTGTGGTCGTAGGCACAAATGCGCCATTTTACTCAGACGATCCACAAATATGACAATGGCGTCATGGCCCGTTCCGCGTCATCAGTAACTGGGTGATTAAAGTTCACACTTATATCGGACCAGTTCCTCGACGGAATCTCCAATGGTTCGAGCAACCCGGCAGTCTTATGAGAGCGTGCCTTACTGCGCTGGCAGGTGGCACAAGTCTTCACAGAAGATTCCAATTGGACTTTCAAGTCCGGCCACCAGAAGAGAAGCTGGACAGTTTTCTTTGTCTTTCCCATACACAAATGACCACTATACGGAGGCTCACGCAGTTCTTGCTAGATACTCCTGCGCAAGGCATTGCAGTCAGGGACTACAATGGCGTCACCTCGCCACCAGAAGCCTTGGTCATTACTAGTGTGCATGTATTTGTTTCATCTGCAAACCATGGGTCTATGCCATACCCATCACGAGTACGCACATGCAGCTCAGAGAGGTTGGCGGTGAACTGCCGAGCAGCTCCACGAGTAGGCCGCACGGCTGCTGTCTGAACTTTTGAAGCGTGCAAGACAGCCGCCACAACAGCCTCTGCAATGTTGCGGCTCACCGAATCCGCAATATTCAGAGCGGTACAACCACTGGAACGGAAGTGGCCATGTATTTGATCACCGTGCTTGACGCCTGCTCCATTGCTGTTGTATGTGAAAGTAGGTCAACGAGCAGTGATCCGATACCGTAAATTCAACACCCTCGAGAGTGCAACGCCACAGTGTATGGGCGCGCACAACAGCAAGGAGCTCTTGCTCCCCCGTAGCGGAGGTATCTTGCAGGACAAAGCAAGCCACCTTTCGATGCTACGGAGTGACCCTCCTGCAAGAGTACGGCCTGAGTGCCGATTAAAGAGGCGTCACATACTACTCCAGATGGCAAGCCTTCTCGAGGCAAGGCTAAAATAGGTGGATGCACCAGGACCCGTTTTATATCCTCGAATGCCCTCTGGCATTCGGACATTTACACCCAGCTAACGTCCTTACGAGTGGACTTCGTAAGAGGAGAAGCCATACTTCAGTATCCTTGCAGGAACTTACGGAAGTAGTTTGCGAATCCCAAAAACGAACGCAATTATGGTACATTCCGTGGCACAAGACTACTGCAGTCCTTTACTACTTGGTGGGGTTGACGCAAACCCTGTCTTTGTTCACAACATGCCCTTTGGATGTTCCGGCTGGTCATACACATTTTTGGGGTACGGTGAATTTGCACGCAGCAATTGCAGGACATGCTGCAGGTACAGTACATAAGATAAGCCTCAGGTGTGACATCTCTGCATCTAATCACACAATTAGAGTCAGGGTGTCCTGGGTTGGATTCGAGCATAGGGTGTTTTGGACACAACCCTCACACAGGAGAACGCCAACGCACATACGCGCACAGAGCGCAGCAGAAGTCTTACCCTGAGGCACCGCCCTAGGGCGGTGATTCTACCAATAGACTAACGGAGAGCCGGCAGTGCCCGCAGTGATGAGCTGCGGCGACGAGCTGGCAGCAGGCGGCAGCAGCAGAGCTGTGGCGGCGGCGGCAGCAGCAGGCAGCAGCGGGGCTAGCTAGGCAGCAGCAGGGCTGTGTCTCTCTCGGGCGTTGGTCGGACTCCCGAGTCTGGCCAAGGCCTACTACTTATAGCGGTTCTCCTGCCACCCCTCCCCTGAGGGTGTGACGAGGGTCGCCCCCAGGGCCCTCCCTCGAAGGGGCGGGCCTGACAAGGGGACACGATGAATACAAGAGGCTGGCACACAGGGCCAGAGGCCTAAAGCACGAGTCCAAGGGACTAGCCCCAAGAGGCCGGCGCGCGAAATTAAGGGACTGGCGCGCTGCACACTAGCGCGCTGCACACTACTATCGCCAAGGAGGTGGCGCGCCAGGCCAATATCCTGGCTCACGGGGCCAAGGGACTGAGGCCATGACGACACAGGACCGAGGCCATGCGGCCATGAGGCCAAGAGAGCTGGCCAATCCGGCCAGCCCGCAGGGTATTGCTGAGGGAGAGCTGGCCCATCCGGCCAGCTCGCAGGGCGCTGGCCTGAGGGAGAGCTGGCCCACCCGGCCAGCCCGCAAGGCGCTGGCCTGAGGGAGAGCTGACCCACCCGGCCAGCTCGCAGGGCGTGAGCCCGAGGCGTGCGGACGGGGTACAGAGCCCGCGACCCTCGAATCGTACTTTTAGCTACACGGAGTGCAGCCATGTTACCCGCACCGTTTGGGACTCCAAACGGTAGATACGCTACGCTCTTGTAAGATTATCGCGCACCGTTAGCACTCTCAAACGGAGGAAACGTTACATCAGGTGTTTTACTGAACACCAGTCTGCCAAATAAGAACCAGCACAGAATTACACAGTATGGGCCAAAGACTTTCATAATCACAACCTGACACGTGGCAAGTGTTTTTGGTGACACCAAAACGAAGCATCTTGCAGAAAAAGTAGCCGAGCGGCCTACAACAAGCTAAATACGGGACCTCCTCAGGTGTGAGACGAAAATGGTCATCACTAATTTGCCAAGCGGGGGAGCTATACACATAAGCTTCCACAAGACGAATATACGGATCATTAATGCTAAGCAAAAGGCAGGCTATCTTGACAGTGAGCTCGTTCAGAGCTCATACTCGATGCACATCCAAGATTTCAGCCTACTTCACAACAAATAGGTTGGGTGCACCGCACAACAATTGTCAAGAGTCACACCATGTGAGAATACAACACTGATAGCAGAGTCAGGGGGTGACTCTGTGCTCATCACTACAACGAAACACTCAGCCAAAGCTGGATTCATGTGATGTTACGTCTTCAAATCCAGCTTTCCGACTCAGCTTGCCAGGATGCTGGTCCAAAAGATCCCATAAAGGTCAACCCTTTGACAACCAGAGGCCGGAGACGAGTATTCACTCAGAGTAAAAACATGCACCAATTGACTGAAGGCATCACATGCCGGCAGCTTACACTCAAGTGCGCATAAATACTCAGGCACATAGCTGGGCCAATGGCGCCATTGTTGTATTTGTGAATCGTCTGAGTAAAATGGCGCATTTTGTGCCTACGACCACAAAGATATCAGCCAACGAGTTTGCTGGTATAGTCGTGGACCGAGTTTGGAAACTGCACGAAGTCCCCGAGCGGATCGTGTCTGACCGCGACCCTCACTTTCGCGGGGCACTTCTGGAAGGAAGTGTGCGGGCTGATTGGCACCCAGCACTCCGTGTCTATGAATTTCCATTTCCAGACAAGTGAACAGATGGAAAGAATAGGTCGGGTTCTGGAAGACATGTTATGGCATTTTGTAACCCCCAGCCATAGTGACTGGGATGAGTATCTTGCTCCTGCTTGATGAGGACAAGGAAGAGTATGAGGTAGAGGAGATCTTGTCTCACCGTGACAAACTCCGTGGGCGACGGAGTCCCGAGAGTATCTCATAAACTGGTTAGGCTTTGGACCTGAACACAATCCTTGGTAACCCTTGGGACATTCTGCCCATTCCCGTCCGTTCTTCGTTAGTATCTTGCAAAGAAGCAACTTCCTTCTTTGCGTCGTAATCTATGGTTTCTCCTTCCGTACTATGTACTTGTTTCCGAGAACGTGAACATTTAAGTGGGGAGAAATGAAATTCACCCCCCCCCCCCNCCCCCCCCCCCCCCCCCCCCCCCCCCCCCCCGTTTACGTGACGTTTAAGCTTGTATTGAAAGCTAACGCGTGATAACGGCGCGCGGCCCCAATACGTGAGCGACACGCGAGACTGACGAGCGGCGAGCCGTGGCTCGCCGGAGCTGCTGTCACTTAGCCGCCGGGCCGCTGGGCCCGTAGTTACATGCGTGTGACGCGTGTGGCGCTGTAATGAACCAGCACTGACCCGCCTTACCGTCCCATGTACTGGCTGAGCCCTCTTAACTTTCAAGAAATGCAATCATGGTCGAGGACCTACTGGCGAAGGGCTACATTGAGCCCTCTCAGTCGCCATACGGAGCACCTATTCTCGTTGTCAAACAGAAGGATGGCAGTCTACGGATGTGCATCGGCCTTTGATTAAGCTTACTATCAAGAACCGATACCCATTGCCTCGAAGAGATGATCTGTTTGATTGGCATGCAGGGGCTACGGTGTTCAGCTCCCTGGACCTGGCAAGTGGGTATCACCAAATTCGAATTACGGCCGCGGATCTTCCGAAGTCGGCATTTCGTATGCCGCTTGGACATTTTCAGTCCAAGGTGCTGAGCTTTGGTCTGACCAATGCACCAGCTACATTCCAGGCTGTAGTGACGAGGGTCGTTGGCCCCATGCTCTACCATCTTGTGCTGGTTGACTTGGACGACATTCTGGTGTTCAGCAAAATGCCTGAGGATCACAAGAGCGCGTACACAAGTTGCGCGTACCCACAGCCTGCAAGGATAAGTGCTTCGTGCCTAGGAGCGCAATGCAGGTACAGTTTTTGGCACATGCCACTCCCGTACGACCGCTGACATGTCCGCCTGCGCTGGCCTTTCCTCGTGAAGGCGTGCCATATGAACTCGTCTGCGATGCCTTTTTGACCAACATTGGTGCCGTGCTCTTGTAAGAGGGTCATCCGTTAGCGTTTGAGAGGCGCCTGCTGATACCCGCAGAGCGGACTTACACTAGGGCGAGCAGGCAATTCGATTTCCAGTGTGTTTATTGCCCCCTAAACGGCTTAATGTTTGCGGACCCTGTGAGTCGCAACAATAGCGGCGCTGATGCGTTGGCTGCCTTTAATGCTTCTGGAGTGCGGCTGCAAGACTGCGTCCGACTCATCAAGCTTCTCGGCAACCCACGGCTGACCTATCTGAGCTCTACGTCCGTATCCGTCAAGGGTATGGCAAGACTCATGGTTTGCTGCGGCCGCCAACGTCAGCACCCTCACTGATGACAAAGGCTTCTGGTGGCAAGCCGACGCTATTTTTGTCCCAGACTGACATAGTGCAGAGCTGCATGATCCGCCTTACACTGGTCATCTGGGAGTGAGCAAAACCGCGAAGGCTGTCGACGCCTCTTTTGGTGGAAGGGCTTTTGCGCATAGGTGCGCGCGCTTTTGTGGTAAGCTGTGCCACATGCCAGCGTAGTAAAGCAATTTCTGACAAGCCTGCCGAATTACTTCAGCCCTTGCAGGTTCCGGAGCGGAATTGGTCTGATGTAAGTGTGTCTGTTATAACACAGTTGCCCAAATGGCGGAACAACTTTGATGCCATCGTCGTCTTTGAGGATCGCTTGAGTAAAGTGGTGCATTTTGCTCCCACGACTACGCAGGTGTCGGCGTAAAAGTTCGCTGGCATCTTTGTGGATTACGTGTGGAAGCTGCATGGCGTACCTGAGAGGCTGGTCTCGGACTGCGATCCTCGCTTTACAGGTCAATTCTGCAAATTTTGCAAGCTTATTGGCACGAAACAGGCCATGTCCAAACAGCCTTTCATCCACAGACGGATAGACAAGCTGAGCGAATAATTCGAGTTCCTGGATTATCACACAATTGCCTAAAACGCGGACGGCTATGATGCCATCGTCGTCTTTGTGGATCGCTTGAGTGAAATGGTGCATTTTGCTCCCACAACTATGCGGGTATCGGCGCAGGAGTTCGCTGGCATCTTTGTAAATAAAGTGGAAGCTGCATGGCGTGCCTGAGAGGCTGGTCTCGGTCCGCGGTCCGCTCGCTTTACAGGTCACTTCTAGAAAGAAATTTGCAACCTTATTGGCACAAAACAGGCCATGTCCAATCAGCCCTTCATCCACAAACGGATGGACAACCTGAGCGATTCGATCGAGTTCCTCGAGGACATGTCGAGGCACTCCGTCGACCCCAGCAAGACTGACTGTGATGAGTATTTGGCTCCAGCTGAATATGCTGTGAACAATGCCTATCATGCGTCCACAAAGGAGACTTCGTTCTTCCTCAACTACGGTCTGCATCCCCGAGCTCTACTTCAGGTGGGGAGGCCGGAACCAGTTCCCGCCGCGGTAGCCTTTACTCTGGGTCTCTTTTAGAGGCATAGAGACGAGCTCGGCAATTCTTGGAGGTTGCTCAGAGTCGCCAGAAGGCTTATGCTGACAAGCATCGGATGGACGTCTCCTTCGATTTTGGTGCGCAAGTGCTACTAAGCACGAAGCACTTATCCTTGCGGGCTGTGGGCACGCGCAAGTTGCTGCCCAAGTGGATTGGACCATTAGCAGTAGTACGCCTTGTGGGCAGGGTGTCCTACGCACTGAAGACACCGGTGCATTGGAAGGTCCATAACGTCTTCCACGTGTCTCACCCTCGCCTTCCTTTCGGATGGTCGTGTCCAACCGCCACCACCTCCACTAGTCATCGAGGATAATTTTGAGTGTGAGGTGGAAGAGATTCTGTCTCACAGGGACAAGCCTCGAACGCGTAGGACCCGTGAGTATCTGGTGAAGTGGCTCGGGTATGGTCCTGAGCACGACACTTGGGAGCTTGCGGCCAATTCGGCGAATTGTCCAAATGCTCTCAGGGAATACCTGGCCAAGGGTGGTAATTCTCCTAGACTTGGTAGAGGCAGCAGCCGTCGGTCATCTTGATCCCTATCGGCTGTTCTCTCGTTGTTCCCGAGGACGTGAACACCAGAGTGGGGAGGTTTGTAGTGAACCAGCCGTTTGGTTAAGCCACATGGCTCTGTTGGCATTACATGACCGCGTATTTGGAACAAATGGGCCTGCCAGATAGCGGGCTGGCTGGCCGGCAAGTGGTCCGCCCAGGGGCCCGCCCGTACAGAAATACCCGCCAGGATTCGCCCCTTCAAACGGAGGATCTTTGGCCCGTTAGGCGGGCCTTGGGGCGACCCGCTCACACCCCTGAAGTGGGGTGGCATGGGGAAGCACGAGGAGCCTTGGGGGCTGAGGCTCGACAGGCAGATCGAATTGGTGGAGCCTAGGAATGCCGCTGCACTCTGCTGCGGGGCCTGCTGCACCGGCCTGCGCCCAGGAGGTGGAGTCGCCGCCGGACGGCGGCGCCATGGTGTATCTTTCCCGCCGTTAGGGCGTGCCAACGTTGCGGGATACTTTCCAGTGTCGCCTCGTCACCGTTGGGGCGTGTCAACGGTGCCGGTCGATCCGCTGTTCCCGATGTCGGGCTCGCTCTTGGGCGTCGTGTCCCCATCGTTGGGCCCGTCCTTCCCAAGGTGGGCCCTGGGACGACCCTCGTCACACCCTCGGGGGAGGGGTTACAGGTGGAACGCTATTTGTAGCCGGCCAAGGCCAGACTGCTCAGTCGGACCAACGCCCGAGAGAGACACAGCCAGCTGCTGCCTAGCCAGCCCGGCTGCTGTCTGCTGCTGCCGCCGCCGCCACAGCTTTGCTGCTGCCGCCTGCTGCCAGCCCGTCGCCGCAGCTCATCGCTGCGGCTCCTGCCGCCTCTCCGTAAGTCTGTTGGTAGAGTCACCGCCCTAGGGCGGTGCCTCAGGGTAAGACTTCCGCTGCGCTCTGTGCGCGTATGTGCGTTGGCGTTCTCCTGTATGAGGGTTGTCTCCAAAACACCCTATGTTCGAATCCAAACCAGGACATCCTGACTCTAACTGTGTCTTTAGATGCAGAGATGTCACATTAGTATCAGAGGTGTTCTTGCATCTAGCCAGTCAAGTAAAAGGTTGTGTTTTACTGCTGATAGTGCATGGATCCCTCTGTATGCTGGAATAATCATTTATCCTTCGAGTGAAATTTTCCAGCGTAGACGTGGACCTGTCATCGGCACAGCGGCACGTGTGCCACCCTCTCGCCTTCGACATCCACGTATGGGGCCCTCAAGATGCCAAGTGGCTCTTCGTCCCGGCAACAAGCTATCGTGTCAGGTCAGCACTTACCAGCGTAAACCACCTGTGTCCGGCGGATTGCCGGCCAGTATGGCACGGAAGTGAACCCGGTCGCCGGTGGGCGGCAAAGTTTGACCGTATGCCAGGACTCGTCGGTTCGTCCACTCCTGGTCCCTCCCTCTTGCTGTTCGTACAGCTTTGTGCTTTGGAGGTATGACGCATGTGCTGTCTTGATTGCTCGTGGGTCTGGGGCACCAGTCCTTCTGAGTACTTCTTGCCAGTTTAGATCCTCGATATGTCTGCCGCATCTGACTTGATCCGTCAGTGTGTGGTATCAGGCATGGAGTCGCCGGACTCCAGTACATGCCCTAGTCCTCCTCCACCGGCTGTTCCACCTCTTGAGGTCGAGGATCTTGCCGACGATCTAGGGGAGCTCCAGGCGACGGCTCCGGACGTTTAAACCTCCGACGACGCCCGGCGCAGTGCGCGCCTTCAGGAGCTCCACGAGGCTGCGGTCCCGGTGTGTGGGGACCCAGCAGTAGCTTCCTTCTCGGGAGCGCTGTTGGAAGAAGTACAAGCGCTTGTCGCTCGAGTAACCAAGGGCGAAAAGCGTGTCCGAAAACTCAAGGCCAGACTCCGTGAGTCGCAGGTGGGGCGTGCCAAGCCCGCCTCACCGGCCAAGTTCAGTGGACAGTCCTTCCGCGGCGGCCTCAACGCTTGGCTTGCCGAGATTCTTGCGTGGTTCGTACAATGTGGTACCGGCACAAAACACCGTGTCGGGCTTGCGGCCACGTATCTCTCAGGCGATCCCGCCCAGTGGTGGGAAAGCGTCAGAAATCCTCCACCCCCGTTGTGTACAATCAGTGGGATTTCTGCGTAAGATCGTTGTCAAGTATGTACGGCGAGGTGCACGCCGAACTCAATGCGAGAAACGAACTTGATGTTATCCGCATGAGGAACAACGACTTCGCAGACTATGTGCGGCGCTTCCACATGCTGTTGTCGAAGCTCGACACCAAGCCCATGGACAACGCTGACCAGTGCCAGCGCTTTAAGGCAGGGTAGGGCTACCCGAGCACGTGGCCCTCCTTGCCCAATTGGATGCTGTAACCTTCCGGCCAGTGGACACTCTGGATCGCTTGATTGAGCAAGCGCGCATCACTTTCGCGATGTATCCGCGCAAGCGTCCCCTGGCAGAAGTCGTCGTTCCGGCTGCGCCTTCATCTTCGAAGCGCCGCCCCAGTAGTATGCCAAATACCACTGGCAAGCCCTATGTGGGGCCACGGCGCCCAGTCAAGCCCGCGGCCTTTTGTCCCCGAGGAGGACCGGGCTTGCTACCGGTGTGGCCAGAAGGGCCATCGCATCCGTGATTGCACCCAAGCTCCCAAGCACCCCATCATCAGGCAAATCCGCTCCACCCGGCCCCAAGGGGCAGTGTAAAGGCAAGGGCACACGTGAGTGCCTTTCCTTAAGTACCGTGTGGAGTCCTCAACTGCATGATGTGCGCATGCTGTTTGACCATGTAGGACGTGCATGTCCGCAGTTTCCTGTACCCGTAGTACGCTCCCTGCATACGCTAATGCAGGCCTTGGTGAAAGGTGGTCCCCTTGTTGTCTGGGTTCCCCGCAATCAAGTGCAATCAGCTGCTCAAATGTATCTGAAGTGGGTGCATCATGGGGCTCACGACCCTGTGTTTTTCATCGTCCGATGCAGGCGAGGACTGAATCCTCCACCACCACCGGGCCTGTCCTTGCTCTGTCGCTACACAGCAAGCCATCCCCACGTAGTACCTGGTGCTGCTGGATCACCCAGGAAACTTCTCATCTATGTAGTTCGCAAATTCAGTCTTGCTTCGGCAGGTGACGTTGCACTTTGTGCTTCGACGCCAAGTATGCTGTTCACCGGCCTAGCGGCTGGTCAACCAGCCCAAATCCTTATAGACACAGGTGCTTCGGTATCCTGTGCTAGTAAGACTTTTGTGTGTAACAATGGCTTGCCTGTGCAACCCATTGATGTATTGCAAGCTACAATGGCCAATGGTCAAAATGTAAAAGTCTTGGGCCTTTGCAAAGTGCTCCTCGTCGTCTTAAATTGCACAACGTCGACAATTCGTGTGTACGACCACCCATGCGAGACTCTTTTCTGCGGCTTTCAGCTGTGCGGATAAAGAAGCTTCTTCGCAAACAACCAGCTTCGGCTGCATATTTGGGTGTTGTGAATGCTGAGTCTCCCCCTGACTCTGCAGTGAGCATCGTGGCCTCACGTAGTCCGGCTCTTGACAAGTTGTTGGCAGAGTACTCGGATGTGTTCCCGGATGCACTTCCAGACGATTCGCCTCCCCATCGAGGCGTGGCGCATACAAGTCCATTGGAGCCTGGCGCTGTGCCGCCGTAACATCCCATGTATCGACTGAGTCCTCTCGAATTGCGAGAGATGCAATCCCAAGTGACGGAATTGCTCCGTAAGGGCCACATTGAGCCTTCTCAGTCCCCGTATGGTGCACCTATCCTCTTCGTTAAGAAGAAGGACGGTAGTCTCCGGATGTGCATCGTTTACCGAGCCCTCAAGAAGCTCACTGTCAAGAACCGATACCCGTTGCCTCGTATCGATGATCTCTTCGATCGTCTCGCGGAAGCTAAAGTGTTCAGCTCCCTCGACTTGCAAAGTGGGTATCATCAAATTCGTATCACTCCTGAGGACGTTCCGAAATCAGCGTTTCGTACGCCTGTCGGACACTTCCAGTTCAAGGTGCTGAGTTTTGGTCTGACCAACTGTAAGGAACCTCGCCCTACACACGCAGTTAGGGTGAGCAGTCCTTCTTGAGTTCGGCTGTAGGGGTTTAGGGACCAACCACTACACAGGCAAAGCACTAGCGCATAGGCGCAGCGGAAGACAGGCCCCGTGGCGCCGCCGTCCGGCGGCGACTCCACCTCCTGGGCGCAGGCCGACGCAGCAGGCCCCGCAGCAAGGTGCGGCGGCGGCTGCGGTCGCGAGCAGCGGCAAGGCTGCTCCTGGGCTTCACCGGTTCGAACTCCCTCAAGCCTCAGCCCCAAGGCTCTTCGTGCTTTCCTGTGCCACCCCCCCCTCCAGGGGTGTGAGCGGGTCGCCCCATGGCCTGCCAGACGGCGGGCCAAAGATCCTCCTTTGAACGGGCGGATCCTGGCGAGGAGTATTTCTGGACGGGCTGGACCCGTCTCTGGGCGGGCCTCTTGCCCGGCAAGCCAGCCCGCCACCTGGCGGGCCCACTTGTCCCAAATAGCCGGTCATGTAATGCAATCAGAGCCATGTGGCTTAACCAAACGGCTGGTTCATTACAAGACTGCTCAGTCGGACCGGTGACGCCGAGAGAGGCATAGCCCTGCTTGCCTGCTGCCGCAGCCGCCGCCACATCTCTGCTATTGTCGGCTGCTGCCCAGCCCGTCGTCGCAGCTCGTCGCTGCATCCATCGCCGGCTCTCCGTAAGTGCCATGCTTGCGCCCCATCTGGGACCAGCTAGTAAGCCAGACCCTCAGTAGAGTCGAGGCCTTCCAGCGGTGCCTCAGGGTAAGACTTCCGCTTCGCAGTATGCGCGTGTGTGTTCTGTGTGTACTGGCGCTTCCACTCTGTAAGGGGTAGTCCCTAAACCCCCTAGGTCCGGACTTAAACCAGGACGTACTAACCCCTAAGTGCGTGTCTAGGGCTTAGTACGTTTCACTACAAGGGTTCAACCCACGGGAATCAAGCCCGGCGGGAAGAGACTGGACGACAATGAGAAGAGGCGTTGCCGCCTGTCAGATGCTTCTGGACGCGGGAACGACGATGGGCAAGATTGTCCGCAGGTTCCCATGTATTGTGCCCAGGCCCATAGCCGAGCCACTTGATAAGGTACTCACGGGGCTTACGACGCCTAAAGAGTTTGTCCCGGTGTGACAGAATCTTCTACACTTGAAACACTTTCTCGCCATCAATAACGAGGGTAGGTGGGGGCGGTTGGACACAGCCATTTGTATGGTATGGCTCGAGTTGAGACACATGAAAATCTGTGGATTTCCTATAATACCGGTGTATCAAGCTCATATGCGACCTTACCGACCAGGCGCATTACACGAAAGGGTCCAACCCACCCGGGCAGCAACTTGTGCATACTGACAGCCCGTAAGGTCTTAGTGCTCAACAGCACTTGGGCACCCACGTCGAAGGATGGCGGACAGTGCTCATCGCACTTAGGGCCGAGCACCATACCGCCAGCATTTGGAGTGTGCACTCGGCACAGACCAGGGTGAGGCCGCACCAGCCGCCAACTCCTGAGATGAGGCAAGGTGAGGACCAAAGCAGGGATCACTCATGCCGAGGCATCTCAAAATACCGGAAGTCCACGGCGTCCATGGGCAGACAGCCATGCTTAGGCCAGCTTAGAACGGGGGTTGTACAACACCAGGGCCTATGTCTCACACCTTAGACAAATGGGTACTGGCCAGCTCGTACTACATACACATCAGCACAGCTGATGGCTGACAAAGAGGCGATCTCGTGGCGTAGTGGCACACAAGCCATTTATTGCCAAGCGACAAATACCAAGTCGACAAGAACGAACAGATCGTTCAACGCCCAGGCGTAGTTGCACACAAGCCACGTGTTGCCCATATACGTGCCAAACTAAATGGCACGCTGTACATATGGTCAATGAGCTCAAAACAAGTTTCCAATATCAGAGATTCCCAGGGGTGGACTTCTTCGCCGGAGCCTGCCACTAGGCAGGATCCTACATAGAGAGGTGGTCACGATTCCTACGCGAGATGTGAAGGCCTTGCAGTACAAGCAAGCCACACCACGATCTCAAAGCCAGGTGTTGAGGCTGCTCCTGTTTGCCATCCTAGCCCACACGGCAGGTGGAGACGACTGGGCACACCCAAGTCGAGACTCTGTCAACAACAGAAACAGGTAGACATGGCTGGTAGAGACGGTTAGACACACCCAGCCGTGACTACGAGTGCAGCAGGTGGAGACAGTTGGGCACATCCAACCAGAGCTCCGGCAGCACCAGGCACTTAGCCTACAGGAGATGCAGGGTTTGCTCGCCCCACAACACGGGCGAGTAGTTTGCATATCTCTAGCATCCCCCACAGGGGTTGCTAGTAGGTCCCCTTGAATCAGTGGCCTCATACTGGTCCATCAAGCACACAACGCGCTGAGTCTCCTTGGAGCCCCGACAGCTCATTAATCCACTTCCTCGACCTTAGCAGGTTGAAGAGCCGGCAGAGGGGGGCTAGGTGGCGCGCTTGAGTCAGCCGGCCCCATGCCTTTACACCAACACACTGAGGGGTGAAGTCAGTGGCAGGTATAAGACATATCTGCTGAGACAACACTATCACAGTGTTGCTGAGCAAGGCCGTATGATAGGCAAGCAAAGCAGAACATGGTAGCACGCCAGATCACACCCCCGAACAGCAAAGCTGTAAAAGCAGACTGAGGGAGGGCACCAGGCAGCCCAGAGCCTGGCCGACAGTCATATTGCCGCCCACGTGCTGCTCTGGGTGCTATGCCGTGCTTCATAGGCCAGCTACACACCGGGCAGAAGTGTTTACGCAGGCAAATCGTTGACCAGGCAATGACGATTGCCGCCGGGAAGAAGAGCCAGTCGGCATTTTAAGAACCCGGTGCGTGGATGGCGAAGGCGGAAGGTGGCGCACTTGCCGCTTCGCCGATGACAGCTCCACGTCCGCTTTGGAAAACGTTTCACTCAAAAGAGAAGACTTTGTCCAGAATACAGAGGGATCCTTGCACTGTCAGCAATATAACACAATCTTTCATATGGATGGCTAGATGCAAGAACTCCTCTGATACCAATTTAACGTCCCTGTCCCTAATCACACAGGTAGGGTCAGAACGTCCTGTTTGGGTTTCGGACATAGAGTGTTTGGAGACAACCCCCTTACAGAGTGGGACGCCAGCGCACACAGTGTACACGTAACGCACACATAGCGCAGCGGAAGTCTTACCCCGAGGCACCGCCGGAAGGCGGCGACTCGGCGAGGATCAGCAGCTGTCCCCACAATGGGCGCAGCCACGGGACTCACAGAGAGCCGGCGATGCCCGCAGCAATTAGCTGCGGCGACGGGCGGGGCAGCAGGCGGCAGCAGCAGAGTTGTGGCAGCGGCTGCGGCAGCAGGCAGCAACAGGGCTGTGCCTCTCTTGGCGTCACGGGTCCGACTAAGGAGTCTGGCCTCTGCATCCTACTGCTAAGCGTTCCATCTGCCACTCCTCCCCCCCCGAGGGAGTGACGAGGGTAGCTTCCAAGGTCCTCCCTCCCCCGGAGGCGCGGGCCTGACCAATGGGGACACGAAGCGACGCCCTTTGGGCGGTACAAGGAGACAACGAAGCGGCGCCCATTGGGCGGCACCAAAGAGGCGGGACGCGGCGCCTTGGGCGGCGCAGCGCGGCACCTCGGGCGGCTCAAAGGAGGCGCAAAGCGGCGCCTCCTGAACGGAGCACGTGCGACACGGAGCCCGTGGCCTCGGACCGTACTTAGCTACATATAGTGGAGCCAAGCTACCCGGTACCGTTTGGGACTTCCAAACGATAGATACGATACGATCATATACCGGCACCGTTGGCACTCTCAAATGGAGGGAACGTTACATGCTGCCTGCCGCCGCAGCCGCCGCCGCAGCCTGCTGCAGGGCTTGCTGCGGGGACTCCGTGGCTGCGCCGCTTGGGGGAACAGCTGCTGGCTTGCGCCTAGGAGGTTTTGTCGCCTTTGGACGGCGGCGCCACAGAGCCTGCCTTCCACTGCGCCTATGCGCTAAATCCTTCATCCTGCATTGAATTGGCTCCTGAACCCCTACAGCTGAACTTAAGGAGGACAACTCTTCCCTGACTGCGTGTGTAGGGACGAGGTTCTTTACAGAAGCCCTTGATGACGAAACGGAACACGAAATGGACCGCTTGTGGCCAATGGCCTTTCTGCGCTTTGTCAGTCCATCTGCAGCCGATTGCAGATACCCTGCTCCGCAGAGTATCCGTTCCTGTATAGCCATCTGCAGCCGATTGCCTTCCTCCCTGTCGTACTCCCATGCTTTGGTTGCGGCCGTGTCTAAGACATCCTCCTCAAGAATTTTAGGCGTGTAATCGGCTGCTCTTGAAAAGAACCCTGTGTGCATACTACCTTATGGAGTGCGCTCCACTAGCCGATCGCGTTCCTTCAGCCTCTTCCGCTGCTCTCCACACGTGGAAGACCCCGAATACGCTTGAGCTGTTCTCCGGCAATGAGCACCACAAATCTTTCGACAAGTCGTCATCATAGCAACGAAGTACCTCCAGGAAAGGGGTGCATGCCGGGAACACAATCTGTGCGGAACAAATCGTTCTTCCTCTTTGCAGCTTCGCAGAGCGTTAGCACGTTGCGCCTTCCATTGCCCAGGCTCTTTGCAGAATAACAGGTGGTGAGCTTCGCGATCACAAGGTTGCCAGTCCGTGCATGCAGCGTCATTATCCTTGCCCAGGTATTTTCCCCTTGTCTAGCAGCTCACTCCGATCCTGCTGCTCACATTTGCTGCTCATTCATGCCAGCGTCTTCTTCTCATCGTCCACACGAGTGGGTTGACGATGAGCTTGTCAAGGTTGCTAACGTGCATGAGGTTGTTGAGGAGGATGTAGACCTTACTCGTAAGTCGTTTGAGCTCAGATCCCCAGATCATCCACCACCTGCTGTACATGTTGAGATGGTCGGCCGCTCAAACTGGCTTAGAAGGGGGAGGCTGTCTAGACACAGCAGCAACTAAAAAACACGAAAAAGCGACAGGAGAAAAAGCAGTCTAACTGCTTTCACACATGGTCGGCGTGCATCGTGCCTTGTGGAGCGCGCCCACCATTCCACCGCAGCACCTTCGATGTAAGGAACCTCGCCCTAAACACGCACTTAGAGAGAGCAGTCCTTATTGAGTTTGGTTGTAGGGGAGCCAACCCACTACACAAGGAAACACTTAGTGCGGTGGCGGCTGCGGCGGCGAGCAGCGGCAAGGCTGCTCCTGGGCTTAACGGCTTCGAACTGATTGTCGAGCCTCAGCACCCAAGGCTCCTTGTGCTTCCCCCTGCTAACCCCCTCCAGGGGTGTGAGCGGGTCGCCCCATGGCCCGCCTTGCGGCAGGCCAAAGATCCTCCCTTGAACTGGTGGATCCAGGCGAGGGGCGAGGGGAATATTTTTGGACGGGCGGGACCCGCACAGGGGCGGCCCACTTGCCCGGCCAGCCAGCCCGCCAGCTTGCGGGTCACCTGCCCCAAATAGTCGGTCATGTAATGCCAACAGAGCCATGTGGCTTAACCAGACGGCTGGTTCGTTACATTCGAGGCCGCATAGTCGTGTAGCGTTCCGGCCGTCTGGGCGCAAAACTCTCCCATTAACGCGTACGTTGTATCTGCGGCGCGGGTCAATTCGGTGTAATCTTCCGCGCGCTGTCTTCTCCCGCCAGCGATGTACCGCTTGGCGAGACCCCTGTCTTGCGGTATCCTCGAGGTCCGCCTGTGGACGTCACATGTCCTACGGGTCCCTCGGTCCGCCCGTAGCCATTACGACCTACCAAAGAATAAAGCAAGAGCATCGACTGGCCGCTTAGACACTCAAAGCTTGGCCAAGCGCCGTCTCAGGTGGCAGTATCTAATTGACTCCTGCGTGCATAGCTGCGCTGCTCTTACGGCACTCAGCCTAACCACTCAGGGATGCTTTGTTTCATGTGCCATGACAGCACTTGTGTGGCGTAGGCATATGGCTCCGAATGAAGTTGATTGACCGTTAAGGGGACAACTGCTCGACGAATGCGTGACTAATTTTGGTGAAGGCAACATGATCAAGGGCTATGTTACACCAACTTAAACGGCAATATTGCCTAAGGTTCACATCCTTCCTCACAGGCAGACTGAATAGGGGGAGGTGTGGAACCTTCAGCGTGCAGTGACAGCTTGGGTGATGCGCCAACGGAGTTGACTTTGAATGGCAAGCTCTGACAGTACCTTGGTGGCAGTCAACTTGGAAAGTATGTATGGGTTGGTCCACATACCGAGGGAATGTTAGGCCTGTCGGCCCAAGAGGTAGCCTCGAAGGTGCAGTGCAAAAGGGGCAGCACAAGTTGCGGCAGACGTGCGATGCCAGTCAACAGTAGGCTAAACAGGAGGAAATGCCAGCTTGCCGTTTGTAAATGTTGGACACATGCAGAATAGGCCGCCCAGCACATGCGGGAGAACGGCTTTGGCTGAACAAAACACCACCCAACTCTCGAGTGACTGACGGGTGGACAAGAAGAAGCAGCTCTTCCAGAAGGGGGCGAGGGCTGTCAGAAGCTAGCCCCGATAGATGATGGTCGAGAAGAGGTCCCAATAACCGCGAGGTCCACGGGACCTTCTGTAAGGATAGCAAAACAGAGAGCATGCAGCCCCAACGCCATTAGCGAAGAGGCACAGGCGAATCATCTTGCACTGGAGAGTAGCTGCTTGCCGGTTGGGAAGACTGATTGTACAACACTTCCTCATACAAGAAGAGAATATATGAAGGACAAAAGCTACGTTTCAAAAGCACGTCCCACTGACTGGAGCGTGGCTTACGAGGTCAACAAGTGATATGCGATTCACGGGGAAACACAAAATATCAATAGACGTGCCTCAGTCTCCCAGCCTAACTGGGAGTGTTGACATTGTAGAACAGTGAATTGAGACAGACGCCACAGTGTGTGGCTCGGCCAGTGCTGCTTGCATAATTTGGAAATGCTCATATAGATGCTTCTGAGTTAAGTGCCACGATGAGTAGTGGGAAAGAGCACCCATGAGTGAGGAGCTCGAGTGCCTGGGTATAGGTACCATATTGCACTATCGTGCAAGTGTGCACAGTACGTACTGGACAAAGGAGGGTTGTGGAGGAAAGGGGAGCTCACTTGGCGTACCGTCACTTGCCACTGTTGTTAATCCGTATTATCTACAATTTGCAAATGACCCTTGGCCTACACGTGCCGACAAGATGCAATTAAGAGTGCCATAAGGAGGGTTCACAAATCTGAAAAGAGCAAGTTCGCTGCCCCCATGGCTCATAAGTTCCGGCAATCTGTTAGGCGAGTGGGGGTGGAGGGGTGGGGAATTGGGGGGTGTATATTTGTGCATCAAGGGTTATCCAAGTGGTTGGTGGTCTACCGTATGCGGCTACCACATCGAGGCATACTGACTTGCAACAAAGGACTACCATACCTGTACTAGGCCTCTTAGACCTTGTCACCGCGGTGGTGGTCAGACTATGTTGCAGATTGGCTATAGAACAATGTGTAACAAGCAGGAATATGACGCCTCACAGTCATGCTCTCACACTGCGGTGAAGGATGGCTGATGTCCAAAGACGACTATCTAAAATGTCAATGCCATCACGTAAAGAGTACACTCGGAGGCACCGTTAAGGATCATCCATCACCTCCTCAACTGAAGGTCTCAATTGTAGATTTTCACAGGTTTCTCGTAACTATGTCGGTTCTGGAAAAGTATCACAACAAAGTAGGGCGATCATCAGCGGCGTGCCAACAAGCAAACCTATAAAATGCCCCTCGCAGACCTTTCAGAGTACAGGACATGATGAAATAGCAGATATTGATGGAACTTACCTGATTACTTTGATGGGAGCGCTTGGGGGTGGTGTCCGTGTGCTCTAATCCTAAGTAATGCTCCCAAGCCCCGTACGTCTCTTTTTTCTATAGATCATGCAGAAAGTATGCCAAATTAACAGACTGTACACTCACATTATCAATGCATGTGGCTGTGTTGACAAGCTCAATGTACACCTGATACACAATGAATGGAGCACGTGCAATCATGCGCTGACCTGAAATCGAGTTACTACCACATCCGTGTCAAGGAGGTACTCAGGACGTCCTAGTGATAAGAAGGCAATCTTCCACTGCACAACATCCATCGTCAAGTCAGTGAGCAATATGTCAATAACATACACAAAGTACGCGTAGATGAGATGCATCACTTGTGAAGAGGAGTCACAAGCCAGAAGGGCCTATCATGCAAAGACACAATAGCTTACAACTTCACACAACACATTTGATCTTGCATGGCGTGCAAATAAGAGCACGAGCAACAATTGAAGGAGATCTCTGAAACCAAGACATTGAGCTAATCCCTGAGAATCCAAGTAGACAGAAGGCATAAGCATGTCGGCAATAGATAGCAAAGGCATCCTTCAAGTACTCCTTCAAGTACTGCCGTGACATATGTGAGATCACCGTGTGCCGTAAATGCGCAGTACATTACCTTTGCGAACTCTTCATCTGGAACTCGAAGCTTAGCTTTGATTCGATCACGAATCTCAGCTGTTGTTTCGTTCTCATGAGCCATAAGAAAGAAGGGCTCGCCGAAATTGTGAACCTGATACATACATCAATGGTATTCAAGTTGCCGTTTTGTCACAGTCACAAAAGCCAACTACATAGAACACCAAAAAAGCATACAGAGCACTACCATACTTGGACTTGTGTTGCATCTCGAGTGAAGTGATACACATGGATGAGTCGATCATTGGGCCCAATATCTTTCTCCTCATCCGGGACCTCCTCTGCACGAAGGGTCCAATATTGGTCGTTGATGTTGTCAATCTTCTCCGTGTGGGGGAAAATCTGCATGATGAGAAAAACATGGTCAGCAACATACAAGTGCAGAGTAATCTGTGTGGATGACAGCAACGAGGTCACAACGAGAAGCTTGAATAGCTTCCATGAACTTGCACAAAGAATGCCATGCACAAAAGTAGCGTGGCTCATGCCTTATAGATCTTGTGGTAGAAAACTTCTAGTATCCGAAGCTCCGCCTTCGGGTGGGAGAGCTCAACCTGCCGAGGTCAATATAAGTGCCAGCTTCTCTGTGCTATGCATCTGCAATATTTTCAAAATGACGCTTCTCCAGCATGAATAATATCAACATTTGTAGAACTCCAGCAAGCTTGTGAAATGTATCTCCTCATTCAAGATCTCACCTTCGTTCGGAGCTCAGCAATCACATCACCAACAATGGACTGCTTGGGCAAACGAATGTTGTGAACAGAGTCCTGGCCAGAAACAAGTGTAGAACTCTCTCGTGAGTGCGATGGGCGTCACTGAAGGTGTGCTGTTGATAGTACACCTAAGGTGGTGCCTAAGATTGCTAAGCGCAAGGAGGGGGGGAGGGCAAACACCTCTTCCGTTTTGCTATTGTGGAAAGCCACCTTCAACGTTTTCAACCCTTGCAGCTCCGGTAAAGGCAAGTCAAGGGTCTCAAAGTAGAGGATGTCTGAGGTCTGCGGACAAGTAGGAGGACAACACTCGAATCAGCGCTGTGCATTTGATTGGTCTTATTCTGCTAGAGTCTGCAATGCGAGGAAAGTCTCACCTGATTATAGTGCACCAGCATGTCCGCGAGGCGCTCAACACCTCGATACTTCACAGGCTGGGGCTTTGGTTGCTGAGAGTAGCAGTTGTGGGTGGTGAGACGAATGCGAGCCGGATCTGGTAAGCCAAGTTGCTGAGCAACTCTTTCCACAACATCGTCGTAAGTGTGCTGCTTTGATAGCTCGAGGCAGAACTCATCTTCCTTGCTCTTCTCCAATCGCCTGAAGTGAACCACTTGCCGATTTCGGACGTACTCTAGAAATGAAGGCACATCGGGGTAACGTGCAGGCTCTTCAGCCTCTGCCGCAATTGCTGCTGGAGGCCGTTGTAAGCACACAATATCACCATCTTCTAGCTGCGGACATCAACGGTATCACTTAGAGCAAATACCAGCCAGTGCAGAAGGACATAATGCAGCAAGGCACGCTACAGTATGCTATGGGGTGAGGCATGTCAGGTACCTGGCTGCTCTTGAATGTGACCTTCTTATCTATAGACTCGCACATCACGCTTGGCTCAAACTTAATCTCCTGCAACCCATCATCGTATATTATCGAGTATATAAGACATGGTTGGCATTATCCATATGGGCATTGGCAGACTGCTAGGAATGCTGTCACTGCAATAGAAATCAAAGAATCGGCACATCAATCACTTGTCGTTGAAGTAAATGGGGTTCTAGACTCGACGATAAGCAGCACCTCATAGAGTAGAAGCTCCTCAGTTGGCGGGAAGCCTGCCATGTTCGCCAACTTGCTCTTAATGTCCATTGGCTTGCTGCCAAGCCGTACAAACATCCTCCCTACGTATCTGCCAACAGACGTTCTTACAACATTGTGAGGTTCGGTGAAGCAAGACATCTGCAGCTGGTAGCATGCTTGCCAAAGCCAGGATTGAGATAAGGTATCTCTTGGTGTCTACATGAGACTTTTAGTCTACCTTAGTTCCTCCTTCAGTGGGTCGTAAAATTTGAAAAACAGCAGGATGTCATCTTTTGCCCTTTCCGGCAAAGCCGTTGTTATCGGTATTTCCTGTCAGCCCAAATATGTGTGAGTGAGTTCTGAGCTCAAGTAGCCCACTGGTCGTGCCGCAAGAATGTTGATAGAATCAGATTTTGCAAAGCAACAGGGTAAGTAAGCCTTTACCGGAGAAGCAATGGGCGTCTCCAGGAAAAGCTTCAGCTCAGCCGTATGAGCTTTGTTAGCTGTCTCCTTCAATAGACCTACCTGTGAGCAGCACTTGCCAGTTGAGTAAGAATGTCACATCCATCACAAGCAGCAGTTGACAGCAAACAACCAGTCGAGTGCAATGACCTCAGCTGCTGGCCGAAACTGCATCTACATGGCCAAGTGTGAAGAGTCCATCTACCGTTTGAGCCTCCTCTACAGGTGTCAGTGGCCGATTTGGACGGTAAGTATGATTCTGGCGCTTAGCCCACAGCCAGTACCGTTGGCACTGCACAGGGACTCCCAACTCTTTTGCCACATCCTCCTGCCCATCACCGCAATGGCAGTCATACCTCAGTGGAAGGCATAAAGAGAGGATGTTCTAATTGCTGATAACATCTGCGCATGTGGCTCCATCGTTGGACATAGATATCTGCAATTCGCGTATACTTGATGGTCGAGTACAGGCAATAAGCTCATGGGCCTCCTCTGCAAGTGGCTAGTGTGTCTTGCCTTGAACTGCGTGAAAGGTGTTTGCTTCTGGATGCGGAAGCTGCGGACTTTGTCATGGTCCACAAGGTCAAAGTACGTGCCCTGCCCGATCTGCTCTCGTAGGTCCTCGTCCCTAGCTAGCTGCATGTATGAGCAGAGGGCTGCCTTGTCAGCAGATTGACAAAGGAAAGGCTAGCAAAGCTGGAGGTGTTTGACTACACAAAGATGCAGCTTGTTACCTTCATAATTGTGTACAAATGAGCCTCAGCTTTCTCTTTCCGCTTCCGTTCCTTTTCTTCCTGCTCCTTCTTCAAGCGAATCTGCAGCAAGCAAGGGTTCAAGTGCCTTGTTTTATTTAGGAGTGCAATGTGTCCACTTATACAGCGGAGCATGCAAGGGTTCCGCCTCTTGCTAACATCCACAATACTTGCAGGTCCACTGGCTGGATGACGGGGCCTACCTGCAAGTGCTCAGCAATATCCCGCTCATCCACATTGCAAATCACTTTGTCCTTGTCACTTTCCCGGATATATACAAGCATGTACGCATTAGAATACTTTGTAAACTTGAAAGGCGTGTTGTTGTACCCAGGGTTTGTTTGAGGAAGCTGCAGCAGCACGTAAGCAAGGACAACTGAGCCAGCCGGCCCTCAGCACAAAGCAATCTGATAGAGCACAAAGGATCCATATCGCCTCCGAAGAGCAAGACAACCACAGGAGATTTAAGGAGAAGAGTCTTACCTCCTCCTCACCCCCGTATTGCTCATCAAGAGCTCTCTTGCCATCCTCTTTAGTCACTCTCTCATCGTCAAACTTGTACCTACAGACAGAAAGACTGGAGCAGCTCATTGCAAGTACTCCAACTCACTCTACAAAATTGTTGTTTTGTTGCCTACAACAGCAATATGAGATGAAGTGGCAGATAGTAGCTGTTGAGTACCATTGATCGCCTAGCGTCGGCCGAATGAAAGCGTAGTAGTGGCCTCCATGCACGCCACCACTGTGCACAAGCACGCTGCTCATCCAGGACAAGTGGCCGTCTATCAGCTCACTAAATCAGGTACAAGATACACGGTGCAACTTCCAGCAGCCACAGACGACGTGCCAAGAAAATTTATCACCTGTGGAGAGTGAAGAGGTTGCGCACACTACGATCTGCATCAGGGGAGAGGTACTTGCCATCCTCCCGATCAAGATCGAGCTCCAGAGGGAACTCGTACCGGTCATTAATCTGTATGCAAGTTGAAAGGGAGGTTAGTTGTATTTCTCTCAGTATAAAACGAGGACATAGGACTATCATAGCAGGTCAGATTGTCAATTGCGATAAAGCATACCTTGACCATAGTATCTCTCATGAAGTCATACTCAAAGCGCTTGAGCTGCAACTGAAGTACTGGAGGGAAGTCAATAAATGTAACCCCTTTCCTTGCATCCTGCACCCATTAGGGCACAGCACTCCACCCACACTGCCACGTTAGCCGACAGCCTCGACTGCAAGCCTCTTCACTAGGAGTCATTTACCAGCCTAGATTGTAGCAGTGCAGCAGACAACCTAAGTCACCTGGAGGCCAAACTGCTCTGCATGATACTTGTTGTCACCTTCCAGCTTCTCAACAGCCACATACTTGTCGAAAGACTCATATACATCCTTGCACCCCTTGACATCCAGCTGCAAATCTGCAAATCCGCCAAAGAGTGCTAGTCATGCCTCCTGGAGAAGGAGTAAAGGCTGGAAGCAGCACTTGTTACTGAGTGCCAAGTACTGTAGTAAAGTCGGAAGTGAGTGCCTACCATAGAAGGACTCCTTGCGAGTGGACTTGTATTCCACGTTGATGCAGTCAATGTAGTTCATATGGTGACCTTCAAAGAGCTTCTGTATTGTCCCTTCCACGGCGGTGCCCTGCAGATCAAAGGTGCCAGCATCATAATCACTTTTTTGGGGAAAAATATATGATCACACACCCATGGAAGTGGCAATATCCACACTAGCACCAGACTGAACAAGTCACACCGAACGATCACAGAAATAGTACCCCAGAATGCTCCCCTGAAGTCCACCCACACTGTATGTGGGAGCAGCAGTCTCTATTGTATGATGTGGCATGAGCTACATAGTAACTACAATTTAAGGGCTGCTTGAGGGGGATAGGCAGAGTGTGGCTTCAGGTAACCAACCTTCATCTTATCCTCCAGCTTCTCACAGAGCACGCGATTCAGCTCCTGCACATCATGTTGCATGAAGGAGTCCAAAGAGTCCCAGCCAAAGGACTTAGTGAGGTCCTTGGTAGCGATGCTGGAGTCGCTGTATTGCAGCTTGTAAAAAAGGCTCTGAAGGGCCAGCGGGATACTGTTGCTGGGGGCATCCGCCTCTGTCGTCGGCATGTGATAGACAGCCTGCCAGCATAGCGAGCCAGGCGGGCTGAGAAGCCGGCTTGAAGTTCACAGCGACAGTTGATAAGTTGCTGGGAATCAGGGCTGCGGGCTTGACAAGCTCAGTAGCAGACCTTGCGGAAGTAAGGTATGTGGTAGAGCGTCTGGAGCAGTGAGTTCATGTAGCAGGTAGCGCCCTGGTTCTTGAGGCCCACATACCCCGTCTCCTTTTTGGAGTCATATGTCCAATAGTCCACCACCTTGCGCACGCTCACATCCGCCTCCACAATCACTTTGTCGTCCACCAGGAAACCCTTGGCAGGATCATACAGCTCCTGGAGCGCCATGAAGTTGGTGAATCCCCAGTCGCTCTCCAACTTGTTAAATTGGTGCTGTGTATCTGCGCCAGCCGGAAAGAGAAGCTGCCGTCAGCAGTGAGGCCTGTGCTTAGTCAGCCTCGTGCGAAGAGTGAGCGAGACGTGAGCAGCACCAATGCGAAGCCAGGGGTCCTCAGCAAGCACCTTTCTTAATGGTCAATTTGGGATCCAGCTGGTTGACGACCCCCAGATTGAAGTGCGCAAAGCGCGTCCAGCCATAAGGCAGCGCTGACGCTTCCGCCACGTCCAGGTAGATGGAGAGGTGGTCGGCGTTGTTGCCCTTGGGGAAGATGAGCACCCGCCTGCAGGAGGCGGGAGGGTGAAGGTGGCCACGGTCGCCGGGAGTGAGCGAGCAGGGTCGGGTGCGGTCGTCCCAGCGCGCGCTGGAGGAAGCGAGGTCGCAGGCGCGGGCAAGGCAAGGGCTGGCAGGGGAATTGAGGCGTGCCACTTGTAGCTGCCGACGACAAAGACGTCCGAGTAGTGCTTGCGCGCGGTGATGCGCGAGAAGGACTCGATGTTCCAGCGGAAGGTGCCGGTGAGGGGGTCGTCCGCCCCGCCGGGGCTGACGACCCCCACCGAGGGCACAACCTCCTCGTGGCCCGCCGCCAGCGCAACTGACGGCAGCAGCAGCAGCAGGCGGGCGGCGAGGCGGCGGTGAGCTGGGCAGCGCGGAGCTGGCAGGAGCGAAGCGAGGGAGCCGGAGCTGCGGAGGCAGCGGTCAGGGCTGGGGGCTGGCACCTTCCATGGGCTCGGGGCCCTCGGCGGCCTCGATCATGTCCACGGCGGCATCGTCGCCGCGGTCCTGCGAGGCAGCGGAGGCGGAGGTGGAGGGTGAGGGGGAGCCGGGAGGGGAGGCAGGGAAGCGAGAGGAGGAGGGGGGNTCCGCCGCGGGCGAGAGCATGGTCATGGCGGCGGCGGCGGGGCGGCGGCAGCGTCGGGGGTGGCACGGCCCGGGGCACCGCCCCTCCCTCTCTCTGCCCCGCCTGTGCCGTCGTCTGCTGGCTGGCCTCTGTGCGTCGTTGGCCGCCGCACCCACTTCCACCGTCGGGATGGAACGGTGAAGGGCCCAAAGGGGCAGTGGCTTCTTCGGCTCTCCATGCCCTCCCCCGCTAACCCTAAACCCCCAACCCCTTGGCCTGCTCCCCGCCGGCGCCGCCGCCCCCCCGGGGCGCTCGAGCGCCTGATCGCCGCCGGGCGCGCATGCCGCCGCCTGCGAAGGCACGGCGCGCACCTTCGCGGCGCGCTCCCTCGGAGCTCGCCGCGCAGAGTGGCCTCTGCAGCGTGGCCCCCAGCTGGCGGGGTCCCTCATGCCACGCCGTGCGCTGCGGCGGCCACGGCGGTGGCGAGGGAGGATACGGCACCTAGGCAGCTTGCACAGCCTCGTGCGGGGGACATGGGTCCGGCTGCCCCGCCCACAAGCTGGCTCGGCCGGCTGCGATCAAACCCTCGGCTTACTTGTGCCCGGGAGGCAACTGCACTGGCGGCCAGCGCAAGAGCAGTGCACCGGAGCTCCAGGAGCTGCTGCGCTACGCGCTCATCCCAGGCCCCACCAGGCCCAGGGATGGAAAGGAAACACCGATAAGAACACAAGATAACACTAAACTGATAATTAAATAAACAAATATAGGGACCTGTCCCGACCACGGCCCCATCACCATCCGAGATTGCCGCGGAGGAGGACAACATGGAGAGGGGAACAGGACCCCCTCCCCCAGTATCCTCTCCCACTGCTTCTCATGCTGCTCTGCTTACGGACTTCGAGCCCCACCCACAATCAACGCCGTGCTCCTCTCCCGCGTCTGCAGGGCAGGCGGCTTCCGCAAATCCCCCTGCATCTTGGAGGGGAGGTCGCCGCAGCGGAGGAGCCAGGCGGCTCTTGGAAGTGGTTGTCGCCATGGGTTTGGCGAGTGGTGGCAGTGGCGCTGGTGATGCTGATGGGCCCGTGGCTGGCGATGCCGCTGTTTCGGCTGGACCTGGGGAAGGGGAGCAGGGCCAAGAGGACCTCCGGCCCCCAGCGGAGGCAACCTCTTGCCCGCCTGTGGAGCTCCGCTGCCGCCTCTGTTGGCGGCGCTGTGCCTCCAAGGTGGGTCTGAGCACGCACGAGCGGACCTGCGTGAATTCTGCTAATAGAGAGGCGCAGCAGGCAGAGGCATCCGCCACCGCTCGGGCTCGCGGAGCCCTTACAAGAGGGGCGATGCCAACACCACCACCAGGGCCTACGGCAGCACACTGGCGGTGGGCGGAGAGCGTGGACGTCTCCGAGATCCTGCGGACGACCAATGCGCAGCTTCTAAGACACATGCCGTATTGGGCCCGACCCCACATACGGCGAGCCCTTCGGCCCTTCCTGACACGTCTGGCTCGTGACAGCGAGGATGCGGCTGCACCGGCTGTGTTTGTGTTGTTTCCGTGACTTTTGCTTGGTCGCCTGCCACAGGGGAAGGCAGGTCGCAAGGAGCTGCTGCTGCGCCTCCACCTGTTTGAAGGTGGAGAGGGGCAGCTGCTACTTGCAAAGCACCAAGCAGCTGCGCAACTCGCGCAAGCCGACTATCGACCCACCACGTCGGAATCTGATATCAAGGAGGCGGGCAAACGCCGTGCCATCCGATTCGGGCGAGCCGGCGACCTTGGCAGGGCTGCCCAAGCCTTGGAGCCCTCCACACCAGCACCGCATGATGCGGCAACCCTGGCCGCACTAGAGCAGCTCCATCCTCCGCCCCCGGCGATTTTGATACATGGATGGAGAGCTTCATGCCGGCTCAACCAGTGCACTTGGACCCGGCTGTCTTCCGGTGGGCATTTGTGAGTAGCCGCAAGGCAGTCGCGGGGGGTCCATCTGGCATGCTCTTTGAGTACTTGCGGGAGTTGTATGGGGAGGACGATTGGGAGGATTTCGATCTGTTGCATAGGGTCGCACAACATGTTGCACGTGGACACCTCACCCATCGTGTAGGCGCAGTCCTCTGCACAAGCAATCTCATTGCTTGTGCAGAAGGACAACGGCGTTGTAGAAGGACAACGGCGGAGTGCGTCCTATCTCGATGGGGGAGGTTCTGGTGCGCCTGTGGGGTGCACCCTAATCATGCAGATCCAGGACGATGCCTAGGCTCACTTCCATCCCCACCAGTTTGGGGCTGGGATGTGTGCTGGCGCTGAGACCCTGGTGCACGGGGTACGAGCGGCAATGGATGTCAACTCCCATTGGCTGGCCTTGAGCGTGAACATACGGAATGCTTTCAACTCCGTAGATCGGCAGGTTATCGCCGAGGAGCTAAGGCAGTACTTTCCCACCCTCCTCCCTCACTTCCGCTGCATGTATGGCTCGCTATCTGCATTGTTGGGGGGCAGGGAGGTCTTTGGCTGTTTTGCAGTCAAAGACGGGGATACGTCAAGGTGATCCCATGGGTGGTTTTCTCTTTGCTCTGGCGCATCACTGTGCTATGTGCAACACGGCGAGCGCTCACCCTGGCGTTCTCCTTCTGAGTTATGCGGACGATAATACGCTCCTCGGCACCCCAGAGAAGGTGCTGCGAGCTTTTGGCACGCTTCAGCACCAGCTCCAACTCATCAGGCTTGGGCTAAATACTGCCAAGTGCTCTGCCTGGTCCCCCAACGGCATCCCTCTTTCCCTCCTTCCCTCGTTGCATACATCTTGTCAGACTCCAGAGGGCAGCTTGAGGATCTTGGGAGTGCCTGTAGGGGACCCATCTTTCTCGGAGGGTGCTGTCCTTGCTCGTCTCCAAGGATATATGCAGGTCCTGCCAGAGCTCCCACCCTCGGGGACTCTCAGTTGGCAGTGGCCATTTTGACCAGGAGTGTGGCACAGCGGCCATGTTACCTCCTAAGAACAGTCCCACCTATGGTTACCATGGATGAGGTCTATGCATCCATAAATGTCAAGCTCCAACGATGCCTAGCTGACATGATTGCTCACCCACTCCTAGAGCAGTCCCAGCAGCACTGGTGCAATGTACGCTGCCCATCCGTCACGGAGGGCTTGGTTGTCGCCCCTTGGTCCGCTTGTGCAGACCAGCGTACCTTGGCTGCTGGGCTCAGGTGGCTTCGTCCATATCTGGACGATTCCTCCTTGGACAACAACGTGTATTGGCGCCTCACATTAGTAACGTGGTTCAGGGGAGTCTGCCTTGCCAAGTAACTTTCAAAGCATGCCAATAGGATCTCTTTACCGCATACCCGCCTCTGGTGAATGAGCCTGTTACTTTTGCTGCCTGGGCTGACGTTTCTGACGTTAAGGCTCAATCGCGGTTTACCCGTGCTGCAGACGAGCAACCACTGGAGCATCTTGGGAAACCCCTCCAAGGGGATGCTCGAGGCCAGGCTCGGCTCCTATCTGTTTCGTCTCTGGGAGCGTCTGAGTGGCTCCGCGCTTTGCCTTTGCATGCGGGCTTGCGGATGGAAATGCTTTGTTTTGCGATGCTAAGCGCCGCCGCCTTGGATTGCCATCCCTGTGCTTGGCAGGGGTGACCCAACGTGAATGCGGGCTTATTGAGCATGATTCATTGCTCATGGGTGACCACATGCTCAGGTGTGACAGAGGCAGTGAACGCACGGGCTCCCACAACCTCCTACGTGACGCCATGTATGGCATCGTCAAGGAGGCCGGATATCAAGTGACGTTGGAGAGCACCGGGGTGATGCCCGTCCAACTCCGCAACAGGGTCCCTCGGATGAAACGTGTCGAACTGGTTGGCATCCCCCTGAGAGGTGGCAAGCGGCTCCTCATGGACGTCGTCCTAACCGACAGCTTCCGGATGAAGGGCCCCGTGACTTCTGAGACCGGCTATACCGTGAAGGTGGCCGAACAGAAGAAGTTGCACAAGTACAAGGACCACCCGGCGGGTGATACCTTTTACCCCCTGGCCATGGACATCCATGGGTGTTACGGGGGTCGGTGGTCCTCGTTACTTTCGCTGCTGGCATCTCAAGCTGACCAGCGGCGCCGGGAACGGGGTGCAGCCTTCCTGGTGGCTCGGTGCCTTTGGGTCTTGTGTCCTGCTACTGTTGCACTTGTCTATGTCCCCACAGCGCTCCCAAGCGCTTGCTTTGCACCGCCGCGCTGGTTGCGCCCTTGCAGCAGCCTCTGGCTTGCGCAGCGGGGTTTCTCTTCCTCCCCTCAGCTCATCTGACTTCCTACTGCTGACACGGGGGTACTAAGAGCGCCCTGGCTGCCTAGCCTGTGGCTCCGTCATGACCACCTGTATGCATCCTGGCTGGCTTTCAAAGCTCTCTTTAATTATCAGCAGCCGCTTCCTACTTTCGGCAGGCCCCCTGCAGCAACCCCCACGGAAGAGAAGAGAAGGCGCGCGCAGTGCCCATGCAGTGAGAGGGAGGGCAGATCAAGAGTCCTCTCCGATCAAGCCACGACAGCCCTCGCCCCCCTGTGGAAGAGCTTACTTACGATTGAGCAGACGTGATTGGGCATACGTAGTGGCCGCTTGCATAGCTGTGTGATTTAGTGCTTCTGCTCCTTGCTGCTGCTTCTGGATTTCGCCGTGCTGACAATTGTCTGGCTGCAAGCTACCACGACTTGTGGCTGCTGACAAGGGGCTTTCGAGCCGACTTCCACGCTGCTGGCTCAGGTCGTTCGTATGCGCCTATCCATCTCACTCCAGCAGTCCATGGCCCACGCCTTGCATCTGCGTGCTGGCCGTGCTCTAGCTGCAGACTCTGGCTTTCGTTAGGGGGTTGTTTTTTGGCTGCTGGTCTTTCTGATTTGCGGCTCCTCACTAGAGGTTATCAAGTGATTCATTCTACCGGGTAAGCTTTGCAATAACGCTTTTGGCCCCTTCGGACCTTGTCAATTCTTCTCGGGCTGGCTGTTCACAGCCCTTGTCCCCTTTGGGAGAGCCATTTCTTCTTGGAGCCCCTAGTCAAAAGGGTCCCCCTAGCCCCCTTGTTTTGAGGGGAAGAGCTCACTTCTTTGGGCTGGCCTCCCACAGCCATTGCCTTACCTTGGAAGAGCTTTCCGTTTCTGTTTCTCTGAAAAAGGCCAGTCCACAAAGGGGCAGCTCTTTCAAAGTAAGGAGTGAGAGAAAGCGCGCGGTGCGCATGCGATGAAAGGAAACAGAAAGGATGGCCAGTAGATTGTTCAGGCAAAAGCTAGTGCAAAATGTGGGGCTACTTGAAGAGAAGCCCTATGCTAGGGTGGCTAAGGGAAATAATAAGTGGCTCTCAATGTAATGCCAATCACCACGAATTTCCAGGGTCGCCATCACCGTCGCACCCTGGACATTGTGGGTGTACAACCTGGCGGAGGCCCGCGAGCCTTGGTGGATGTGGTGGTGACCGAGGCATACAAGAGTTCCGCTTCCACACACATTGCTGGCCACGCAGTGGGAGGTGCTGAGCAGAGAAAGCTCCGACACTACTCTGACTACCCCCGCAGCGACCACCTTCTCCCGGCCGCAATCGACACTTTCGGCTGCTTGGGTCCTCGCTTCCATACCCTACTTGAGAACATAGCGAGTCTGGGATATGCACGACGCGAGGACATGCTTCCAGCCCAGATGGGTATGCCGGCAGCCTATCTGTCATTTTTGCGTCGACGAGTGTCAGCTTGTCTGCAGCGAGCTCAGGCTCATGCGTTGCATCAGAAAAGCTGGTCGAGCCTTGGCTGGTAGTTTAAGAGCTTGTCAATTGCCGTCCGGTATTTGAGCACTAGTTAGCGACCTCTACATGCTGACTCGTGGTTACTGAGCGGGTCAGCTTAGCAGCAGGTGACGTACATTTGTCAATGTGCTTGCCGTTGTACTTGGCCACACATGGCCTCCCCATCTCTTCATTAACACGTTTTCCCAGGGGGGCAAGAAAGTGCTCGCCTATTGAGGCAAGGGCTGTGAAAAGAAGAAAGTGCTCGCCCATTCGAAGAAATCGCGGCCAGATTGACTGGTGGCTGGGAAAGAAGAATGAGCTCGCCCATAGAAGAGAGGGGCTGGCAGGAGCCAGCCAAAAAAGAATGGACAAAATCCAAAGAGCTACTACAGGTGCCGAAAAGAAAGGGAAACACACAGCTAGGCAGCTAGGCAGAATGACTAGGATGGCTGATGTCTTAGTCCCATTAAAAAAGGAAGCGCGGCCAGATTGACTGGTGGCTGGAAAAGGCCAGGCCCAAAAGAATGGACAAAGTCTGAGGGAGCCTGAGTGCGAACGACTAGGACTAAGACATCAGCCAGGGAACGCTCAGTAACCTCTAGACAGGAGATGCAGGTCCAAGAAGCTAGCTGGCGGAAAGACGTCGCCCCGGAGGTGGCAGTGCGCTTGATCACCTGGAGTATAGTGAGCACATTGTCCACTCGCTTGCAGCCTCGCACGTTCAGCTCACCGCAGGCGAGGTTTGGATAGACAGCAATGAGTTCTTGAAGCAGAATAGCTAAGGTGCCACAGGAGTTATAAATAAGGAAGCCAGCATCCTGGTAGGTGACTTCATCGTGTTCTCGTTTCTGTCACAGGCACGCAGCGCTGACGGTGCTCTACAGCTGAGGAGCTATCAGCAGCTTGTCTTCACAGATGAGACCTGCATGCAGCACGTATCAAGGAGCGACAGCGGTCGCCCGTCCAGCCTACCCCTCTACGCGACCTGCATGCATTGCTCGGCTGCACTCACATCCTCGAGGCAGCCACTGAGGCAGCGCAGGCCGCTCTCTCTCAGCTCGGGCTCCTGAAGCTCGAGCACGAGCTCGCAGATGAGAGCCCGCACGGCGTCGCTGCCGGTGGGGCGGGGCTTGCGGGTGGCACGCGGCCTGCGCCGCAGCTGATTGGCGTTGAAATTGGTGCTGGAGCGCAGCGGGTGTACAGCTGTCGGAGAAGGCGGGGGGCGGGGGCGGAGCCCCAGGCCGGGCTGCTGTGGCGCCGGTGCATGAGGGCGTGGAGGCGACGGCATGGCGGGCGCGCAGGCTCTGCGCCCGCCGCGCCGCCGCCGGCGGCGG
>WELB01000205.1:226689-244527 GCA_009602725.1 Spirogloea muscicola
GGCGCCGCCGCGCCGCCGCCGGTGCCCTCGGGCCCGCTCTGGCGCACCGCCGCGGCGCCCTCCCCCCAAGATGCCCGCGCCCTCCTGCCCGACCAGCTCCCTGCGGCCAGCCGCCCGGGACTCTACACGCCCCCTTCCGCCCGCAAAGACGCCGTCGGCCCGGCCGCCGTGGCGTCCGCTTCCCTCGCCGTCGCCGTGGTGAGGCCCGTGCTGCTGCGCGGCGAAGAGTTCCCTGCGCTGCAGGTCGCCGTTGCGGCGTCTGCTGCTCATCAGCCCCGCCAGAAGCAGCAGCAGCTGCCGCCGCAGCATCATCCCCAGCAGAGCGGGTCTTCGCACGGTCCCGCGGGTGACGACGAGGCGGCGCGGCTGCGGCATAAGCCCGGTGCCACGCTGCAAGAGGGCAACGAGGAGGACTGGCAACGGCAGCTGCCAGCTGCGGCAGGGGCCAAGGAGAGGGCCAGCCACAATCCGTTTGACGATGCGCGCTCCGACTCGCGAGGGCCGACGCGGCTTCTGCGTGCGCAGCAAGAGCAGCCGGGGCGCATGTGGGCCGACGACGAGCGAGCCCCGTCCTCTGGGCTCCCCAGAGGAGGAGCAGGGGGGGTTGTGCCCGGCTGGGAGGAGGCGGGGTACAAGCGCCAGGAGTTTGCCATGAGCAGGCTCGACGTCTTCCCAGCGCCTGCTCACATCAAGGACGACTTCGTGCTCAGCCCGCTGTACGGAGCAGGCCGGTCCATCCGGGAGGGCCCAGGTCCAGACCGGCTGCCGGGCTATCCCCCCGGCATGCCACCGCGGCGGCGCGATGGACCCAAAGATGCTGCTGCGCCGGTCCGCGATCCAGAGCGCGAGGCCTTTGAGGCTGAGCTGGAGCGGCTGCAAGCGGAGCAGGAGAGCGAGAGGCAGAGGCGGGCGGAGGAGAAGGCTGCTGCCGAGGCTCTTGCTCAGCATGAGCGCGAGGAGCGGGAGAGGGAGGCGCGCGAGGAGGAGGAGCGGCAGCTGCGAGCGCAGCAGGAGGCTGCCGAAGCCCTGGGGCGAGCTCGCGAGGAGGCGGAGGAGGCGGCGCGCCGCGCCGAGGAGGAACGGGCAGCACTGCTGGCAGAGAAGGCTCGCGTAATGGAGGAGGAGGAGCGGCGCAAGGAGAGCGCGCGCCGCAAGTTGCTGGAGCTGGAAGCTCGGATTGCGGCACGCCTGGCGGAGGAGCAGGACGCGCAAGCTGCTGCCAAGGAGGTGCAGGCAGAGCAGCGCAGGGACCAGCGCAAGCCCCCGCCAGAGCGAAGAGGCGGGGAGTGGGCCAGGGGGCTGACAGGCCAGGCCCTGCATGGCAGGCGCTGGGACGTCCCTGCATCTCACCAGAAGGACTCCTGGCGCCCTGTCGTAACCGTGGAGCAGCAGCAGCTTGAGGTGCCGGGACCGGCCCGCCAAGCACCTTGGAGGGCCGAGCAGCTTAGTCCGCAAGCCGTCAGTGCCCTTCCCGGCCTCACCAGCAGCCCTCAGCTGGCCGCCACAGGGGCCGACGGACGTGCCGTTGCCCCTGCTAAGGAGCTCCACGAAGCATGGCCCGCTGCCCCGCAGTTTCAGCGACTGCTCAAAGATCACGTCGCCGATGGCGAGAACCCATACTTCGGCAGGCCGCACCGCCAGGAGCGAAACGACGAGGAGGGCTCCTCTGCTGCCCTGCTGGATGAGGAAGACTACTTCCGCCAGCAGGTGAGCAGCAGGCGCCGCCTTCACGTTGCGCCACGGCCGCCACCTCAGCCGCCAGCACGGCAGAGCTCCCAGCAGACCCTGGGGAAGTTGCCTTTGTCGCATTTCAATGTCGTGGCTCAACCACCAATGTCATTGCAAGTACAAGAAAATGAGAGTGGGGAGGCTGCTGCCACCAATGGCGGGTGCGCGGTCGTCCAGCTGGAGAGAGCTGTGGCTGATGCAGCAGAGTCTGAGGATGGAGAGCAGGTCGGCAACAACCCTCCTTGGTTGCAGGTGGACCAAGCACAAGCACAGGCTGAGGCAGCACAGGCTCGCACTAAAGGGGACGCAGTTCCTGCACAGCTGCAAATTGATGAGCGTGTGGACGGCATCGCCACAGGTCAGTCTGGTATTTCCAACGTGCTGCTACATGTTTGAGCTTCTTGAGACCAACAGCACATCCTGAGCTGACGGTAAGGCATGCTTGAGCTGATACTCCTTCACACGCTTGTGGTTTTGCAGCTGCTCGAGGCTCAGAAATCCCAGCTGTCACCGCAGCAGCTGCACCACCCACTTCTGAAGCACTGCCTGCAGGGGCTCTGCGCAAAGTCCAGATTGGGACCCTGCAGATGCCTCTTCACTTCGGGATTGATGTTTGCGAGCCTCAGCCAGAGCCGATGGTACAATTTGGCCAGGTGGCCGTGCCAGCGGCGGCCACCATCCTGCCACTTGGGAGTCAGGTTCTGGCTGGTCACGTAGGTGAGCAGGAGTGCAGGAAGTCAGAGCCTACCCTTGCACAAGTAGAGCATGACACTGCTGGGGCGGCGCAACGTAAGTCAAGAGCAACTGGTTTTGAGACAGTGGCCAGTTGCTCGCAAGCCCCCAGAGCACCTGCTGTGGAGGGGGGGCTGCCATATGACACCAATATTAGATCGCAATATAATGGGTCAGCAGGGGGTGCGGCTCGAAAAGCGGAACCGGCAAGGAGGCCAAGGAGCACTGGATCACACTCGCCTGTGTCAGGCGCGGTCAATGACCACAGCAACAGCAGCACCACTGGCGCCTCGGGGCGGGGAAGTGGGCTCTTAGGCCGTGGCCGAGGCCGCGCGCCTGCAAACATGGCCTCAAGCTTGGGCCGTGAAGGGTTGTCGGTGCTCGATGCTGCGCCACAGTTTCAAGCACGACCTGGCCGGCGTGCAGGCCAGCGGCGTGGCCAGATTGTGAGCACAAGCCCTGCCGATCCATGTTCGCCATCGGCGGATGTTCCAGAGGGACGGACAAGGCGCCAGATGCCGAATGTGAGACGTGAGCTCAGGGATGGGGGACACAAGATCAAGGGAAAGGACATCAAGGTGCCTTTCTCATGTTGCCTTCTGTGCTTGTGCACCTACTAATAAATATCAGCCAACCTTGTTGACATGCCTATCTTAGGCTGCCGTATATGCATGCCAGCAGACGTGGCTGCCTTGGAGATTGCATGAGCCACTTACTGTCACACATGCTGCCCTTTGAGCTGAAGAAGCATGGCCTCAAGGTGCTCGTTGAAGCATGTGATGATTGAACAGTTATTGCGTGCTTTGATGTTGGTTCATGGAGATGTAGGATGCTGAGCACTGACCAGTTGACTGCTTGATCAGGATGCATGGAAGCAGAAGACTGCACAGAACCTGCTGGCAGTGGATGTTGAAGTGAAGACATCTCATGACGAGAGTACTGCTCAGCTCTCTCCACGTGACGGGCTTCTCCTTGCAGAGGTCCTCCATTTGGCTCCTATTGGCACGCCTGTACCTCTCACCGCAGCTTCCGCAGACGCCCACGGCCAGAGCATTCCTGCCTCTGTCAACGACAGGCTAGTAACTACGCCATACAGGCTAGTTATCATGCCATATGTGGTGGCCGTTGACATTGGTCATGTCACGAAGCATGCACAACCAACCAAGATGCATCAGTTATAAGCAGTCCACGATGATTGTTCATGCGGACTTGACCAATATGTGCTGTGAATCTCGTCATAACTACTTAGCTATGCTGCATATGCATGGGCCCAACTGTGCATGAGCTCAATCCAGTAAGCTTTGTGCACATGTAGGGTTTTGGGGGCTGGACTGGATAAAGCAGCTGCAACCCAAGATGGGTTGCTAGATTTGGAAGAGAAACTGCCAGTGAATGCCATCACATGGGGAAGCTCAGATGGATCTCAGGAGGTACTTCTGTCTGTCCTGCTTGAGATAGTTTGTCGACAGCGTCACATGACTGAGTGCAATGCATTCAAAGATCAAATGTCAAAATCCAGTTGCTTCATGTCTGGTATTACTTTGTGCAGGGTGTGAGAGTGGCGCTGACTCAGCTGGAAGCATCCCTGAACCTTGTTAAGCAAGGGGGGATGGCCCACTCTACACAGCCTCCTGCAAGCTTGCACCTTGATTCTCCTCAGCCACTTGAGGAGGCAGCTTATACCAACTTGCAGCTCATGCCAACCGCTCCGTATACTAGTACCAAGCTTATCCAATTTGGTAAGACCTCTGTTAACATTGAGAGCTCGGACAAGCCCACTCAAGCTGGGTCCTGTGGTGCGATGGCTAAAGTTCGTAGTCATGTGTTTTGCAGGTACTGCTGTCGTTGCCTTGGCTGGTCCTCCTCAATCATCTCTGCCCGTCGCCAAGGGTGACGAAGCTGCACAGGCTGCCGAGGCAGAGGCCGAGGCGGAGGCGGCAGCATCGGCTGTAGTGGCGGCCGCATTCAGAAGCGACGAAGCCTCGAGTCTGCTTACTCTGGAGCTCAGTCAAAGAGATGGGTTGAGCAAGGCCAAGGAGAGGTCCATGGCTGCTGCACTGCCTCTGAACCTGGCTTTGGAGGCTGATGAGACGGCTCCGCTTTTAGTCCAAGCACAGAGTGTTAGTACTCGTGGTACATTGCACCGCCACCGTCAGCAGCACTTTCAGTTCCTGCAGTCGCCGGAACAGCCGCAGCAGTTGCAGCAGCGACAGCAGGAGCAAGAGCAGCAGCTGAAGCAAGATCAGGAGCAGAGGTTGGAGCAGGAGCAGGCGGATGAGCAGGCGCAGGCGCAGGAGCAGGAGCAGGAGCAGGAGCAGGAGCAGGAGCAGGAGCATGAGCAGAAGCAGGAGCAGGAGCAGGAGCAGGAGCAGGAGCAGGAGCAGGAGCAGGAGCAGGAGCAGGAGCAGGAGCAGGAGCAGAAGCAGGAGCAGGAGCAGGAGCTGGAACAGGAGCAGGAGCAGGAGCAGGAGCAGGAACAGGTGCAGGAGTGGGAGCGGGAGCAGCCGCAACAGGATCAGCAGCGGCAGCCATTGGCGTCGCCACAGCAGCAGCAGCGGCAGCAGCAGTTGCAGCAGCAGCAGCGGTTACAGCAGCAGCAGCTGCATGAGTACCAGGAGCAGCAGCAGCAGCAGCAGCAGCAGCAATTGCAGCTGGAGCAGCTGCAGCAGCAGCATTTGCTGCTGCAGCAGCAGCAGCATCAGCAGCAGCATGAGCAGGAGCAGCAGCGTCACCTTCACCATCACCACCATCATCTTCAGCAGCAGCCGCAGCAGCAGCAGCGTGAGCTGGCTCACCTCTCCGGCCTGGACATGAGCAACGGCTCTCCAATGGTTGCATTTGGCAGCATACGGCAGCATCAGCAGCAGTCAGGCGCCCTGGAAGAGGACCATGAGTGGTTGCAGGAGTCCAAGGCTGGGGGCCTTATTTCCTTCTACCCTGGCAGCGACAATGCCTTCCGGCCTCCGACCGGGCTTGGCCATGTGGCTCTCAGCCTGCCATTCCCTGGCAGTATGTTTGCGCCACCTGCACAGCTCTCTTTTGCGGGGACATCGTATCTGCCAACTGGTAAAGCTCCTGATTGGTCGCATGTACCAGCCCCTCAGAAGCAGCAGCTGCCTTTGCTGCCACCTTCAGCTGGGCTCTTGCACCACCAGCCAACGCGGCAACCCCCACGCCTGGCTCCAGGCCTTAGTCCACCTGCAACTCGATCTTCAAGCACCTTTGACAGCGCTTTCCAGGTATAAGACTCTTGGCTGGTCACTGCAGCTTCAAGTCCATACGAAGGTGCTCCAGCCGAGTAGGTCCTGTATCAGCATGCTGTGTTCGTCGGACTGAGCAGTTGCACTCTGATAATGCAGATCCTTACAGACATTAATCTGCAGAGAGCATGTTGTCCTGTTGTGGCACCTGTGCAGCTCTCTGGAGACAAGTCGCAGCCAGCACCGTCATGGTCGCAGGCCTTTGGAGGTGGCTTGCCCTTACTAGACACGTCTGCGCAGCAAGTCGCTCGTGGTTTTCATCTTCCAGCACGCATCACATTGTCTCCCCCTCTCTCGACGTTCCTACCTGACAATCAGGAGGATGAGAAAATTGTGCAGTTTCCAGAGGAGCTGGGCCTTGGTGACGTACCCTCCCCCATGCCAGACATCAGCGCTGGTAACAGCGGCTTGGGCCTCGGCGTGGGGTTGCAGTATGTGGGCGCAAGGTCCCCCTTAAGGGGTGGCCCACCTGGCCATACAGGCGCTCCTATGACTGGCGGGGGGCGCTCACGGGGGGGCATCCGCCGAGGCCAACACCGTGGAGTAGGTGCAGTAGGACCTCGAGGGCTTGCATACAGCCATGTGGGGCCTGGTGCAAGTAACATCGGCGTAGGAGGGCGAGGTATGCCATTCGCAGGGCCGGTAGCTGAGCACCAGCCAAGACCGCGGGCGATGCCCCCCCTCTGGATGCAGGGTCGTGGAGCAGCAGGCACTGAGGTGCGCGACGAGCTGTTGCATGTTCCACCAGGGCTCGTCGTGACTGGGCCTTTAGTAGGGCGGCCCAGTGCCCCAGTGACGCCAACGTCACCTCTGAGGCAGATGTACCGAAGGAAAGGAGGTGACGTTGAGGCGTAAGCCCAGCGGGTAGCAAGTAGTGGAAGCTTCTGAGATCAAAAAGGTTGCAGTGAGCTGTAGAAAGTGGCTTGCACAGTTTCTTTCTTGCCTCTTTTGGTAGAACACTTGGAGCCAGTCATCAATTTTGTCTGTCCACTTAAAGCAGATTGACTGCTTGACCTTGCCCAACATTTTTGGCAAGTTGCTGAGTTTAGAGAGTGGAAGAGGGCAGAATGGAGTCGTACATGAATGTCAAAAGGTGAGATGCCAGTGATACATTTGGAGCTGTATCAGTTGCTCTGAGGCTATCACTAATTGGTGCCAGAAAATGCTCGTCCATAATGTTTCCATAGCATGAAGTGGCTGCATTCAATGCCAATCACTAATATCAGCCCCTGCATTATTTCGCGTGCATAGAACTACATCATTGTCTGTTGCTTCCCAGTGTCCTTCTGGGCTTCCTGCTCGACAGCTAAGTATAGACTTGTGAAGAGCAAAAGAGCAGTCCTTCTGTCACAAGTTCATAAGAGGCGATGCAGATAGACAACAATGATGGTGGCCAGTTGTGTCATGTGTGTCACACGCGCCTCCATTTGCAAAGGGAGATCTCGTTGTTCCTTCAATGTAGGTGGATACTCTGATTCTCTGCAGGGCCAGATTTTGGGTCTAAATGTCAGAGCAACTTGATGCATAACCCTTGCTTTCTCTACCATGGCTTGCAATTAAGTACTCGTGCAAAGTCAAACAGGTACAAGTAAATGCTAAGCGGAGTTGCAAGTTCTGCTACTTTCCATGACTTCTGCGAGTGGGTGCTCAGTAATCTCAAAGTATGCACGGGGCTTTCGGCCGTCAACGCTGCTGGCTTGCGAGCGCAGTTGTTTCGCGTGTGCCTCTCCATCTCCCTCTAGCGGTTCATAGCGTTTCATGGCCCAGGCCTTGCAGCTCCGTGCTGGCCGTGCTCCAGCCGCAGCCTCTGGCTTTTGTTCAGGGGACTGCTCTTCGGCGGCTGGTCATTCTAACTTGCGGCTGCAAACTATTGATTACCAAGTGAAGATCCTGCATGGTACTTGCATGGTACCCTTTGTTTTGCAAGCAGGCTGACTGGCAGCAGCTGACGAGGAGGTCACTGAGCAGGCACCCTTGAGTGACTTCACGCTTCCCGGCTCCCCTGTACCGTCATCCTTTCGTGTGACCTGGCCCGGGGATGCGGAGTCAGAAGAGCATGCCACTTGGAACAGTGCTCGCGCCAGGTCTTGGGTTGTTGCCTGACCGTTAACCTGTGTGTGTTTGTTGTTCAGGTTTCTGTTGAGCCCAAGCTTATTAGGCACTTATGTAGGCAGCTCATAAGCAAAGGTCTTCCAAGGCCGGCCGGAGGATCGCCTGCATTGTACACCTTCTTGTCGTGGTGCCAAGTCCTACATAAACGTGTTGTTGGCAATGATTTTCACATGCTGCTAGTTTCGTTGAATATCCCAACTTGAGCTCCACAGCACGCTGGACAAATGAGTGGCTGGCTACCTAAGTGCTTAGGCACAAGCAGGACGTCGCAGCAGGCCATCACGTGCTGACACATATTACTGCAGCATTGCCGCTTTTCAATTTGCAAGCATGTGAATGAGAAGCACTTAAGGGTACAGCCCAATCCTGAAGACTTGTAGAATCTGTCCATCATCTTGAGCACTTGCTTTGAGCCGGCCTCTCTTGGCAACCATTCACCTGAAGAGCGACTACAGATGCGACAGGCCGGGCCGACAAATGCTACAGGTGGGACAACAAGCAAGGGAAACTCTGGCTAGCAAGATACATTTGTGACAAGCACGATACATTTGGGGCAAAGGAGTCTCCTGGCGTGAAGGAGAGCCTGATATTGAGCTACCACCTAGCGCTTGTTGGGCCTCGGGCCGAAAGCGCTTCTCGGCCTCTTCGGACTTTGTGATTCGGGCTGGCTATTCACAGCCCCTCGGCCCCCTTCAGAGAGCCATTTTCTTACCACCTAGGGGCCAGCCGAGTCCATCGTAGGCAAGGATGTCCACCATACACACATTGGAAGCTCAAGGGTCTTCCTAAACACTAGCCTTACCATAATCTTCACAGTGCAACAGCCATGTGAATTGCAGCATTCTACGCATGGTGGCACACCCAAATGAGGAATAGTCCACTTCGGAAAGCTCTTCGGTCCAAAGTAAGCATAAACTAGGCGCCTGGAGGACTCTAAGCGCATGGAGGTGCCACATTCCATATCACCACGACCTCGATGGTCTTCATAGCCATCAGATGTCGTGGCACCCACCCATTCCAAATTATCTAAATGCTCCCCAACCATGGTCTACTAATTGAGTTGCAGTTGACAGAACCTGCAACCTTGTGAGCCTTGTCAGTACTGTGAATGGAATAGTGAAATGTGAGCGTGTTACAAATAGCTTGCATGAGATGCCTGCAATGTAACAAGACTCTGTCTTACAACCTAAATTCTAGTGCATGAGCTAGCGCCTGCAGGACAAGCGAATTTGCTGCTTGGCATAGTGACTGGACTTGAACCATGAACACGCAGTCCATACCTGTGGTTAAAACTGAAAGGTCTACAGATTCATTCGAGTAGTCTCACCTAAAGGGGTAGGGGTTGCGTAAACCCAGCCCGAAAATAGATTGCCCAAAGCGGCCACAAGGTAGAGATTTACTTGCAGTTGCAAGAGGCTGGTGCAAGGTGGTTCAGAAAACGTTGCGGCAGCTGTAGGGGCTACCTTAAATACTGAGGATACTCTGTTACCACTTCTCATTGGCATGAAATCTCAGCTGCAGATGGAGAGGGCAGCATGATGCTGTCTGTGCCTCTGCAGAAGGCATGCCCCTCAATGGCCGCCATGTTTGCTACATATGTACAAAGAATCGGCTACATCTGCCGAGGCCTTATACATAAGGCCTACTGTACAAGTCTGGAAATGAAGTTTGTCAATGTATACTCCTCGGTGTATTGTGACTCGTCCCAAAGCTCTTCAAGGCTACCAAGAACCGCTTTCAGGCCATCACCAGCTCCCTTGGCACCTCGAGATGCCATTGGAAGTGCCGGTGTTGCCTCATCCACAGCCTGGCCCTGTAGATACAAGCATTGACACGCAAGTTCATGGCGCGAAATGCCTGCGGAGATTCTGCACATGAACTCCCAGTCGGGTCGCATGCAAGAGCATGGAAATTTTAGCAAATGAAGCAAAAGCCCCAGGCTGCAACTTGACATTTGCAGCAGAGACCGGATTCTCCAAAAGAGGGCAGATGACGCACAGAGAAGATGTCAAGGAGGTGCGTCGTGTCCATGCTTGACAGGGATGCATTACTACTGTTGACTACTGTAGCTGCAACAGCTAGCTTAAACCGCTGCAAGCCCATGATCCTCTCCTCAAGAGTATTGCGCATAAGCAATCTGTGTACATTCACAACTCGTTTCTGCCCAAGCCGATGTGCACGATCCATGGCCTACAGATCCACCCACGGGGTAGAATCAATTGCTGTTCTGCTGCGAGACCATTTAGCTGTTACAAGGAGCAAGCATTTGCCGAAAGCAATCCGGGATATTCCTTGGAAGAGAGACAAACCTGACCTGCACATCTCGTGCTGGGTTCCAATCATGCTCCAAGAAGATGACAGTATCAGCAGATGTCAAGTTCAATCCCAATCCTCCAACTGAGCAACACAAAGGAATGGCAGACTTTAGATGCACATTATGGTGCTACGTCCTTCTGCTAGCAAGCATCCTTCTGCCGTCATGATGAAAGTGACAGGAGCCTCTGATAAGGATGCAGAATTTTGGACCAACCATGCGTAGTTAGAAGAAGAACATCTATAGTAGGATCTGAGTTGAACACCTTCACAATGTCAAAACGCTTTGAGACCTCCACAGAACCATCAAGCCTCAGGTAGGTCACCCTGATAAAGGTCAGACATAAGGCATCAATGTAAGCTCAACAAAGTCACAGAGCCAACGAGCGGTGACTTTGAGGAGGAGTTTGCAACACAATGAGTGATTGACAACACAAGAGGAAAAGGAACTCATTGTTAATGGCGCCTTACTCTGGCATGTGAGCTTGGAAAAGATCACATTCCACTATGTCCAGAAGAGCCTGGTAGGATTGCACAAGAAGGATCACTTAAGAACAGATACACAGTCTCTTCGATTGACTTGTCAGTGCTAGCCAATCCACGAAGGTACTGCTTCATAGAGCTTCAGGTGAAAGGCCAACATGGACAAATTGCTTGCCTTCAATTGCACAAAGATGAGAACACGGTGAAGACTTGTGTTTCTGTCACCAAGCTCGGTTGTCCTGCCAATGCCACACTCTTCTAGGATCTCCCGAAGAGCTTCCAGCTTGGGAGCATGCCGCAGATCGTGCAAGCTTTCTGCAGTTTCTGCAGCGTCGCTCAAGAGCCCCTCTCTCCTCAAAGGGTCCATGTCTTCAAGTACAAGAATGGGATGGCTGCACAACTTCCGCAGGTACTGTAGTGCCTGGAGAACATTGGCAGGGGATGTGGCTGGACGGCTGTCCTCGTGAGGAGCAGATAGAAGATTGGCTGCCTCAGAGGAACGCTCAAACAGGTCATAGAGTCTCGTTTGGAGGGGCGAGAGATCGCAAAGGCGGTCGGTCACGATCTTGGGGGGAAGGTCGCTGAGAACTTGCTCCTTGGTGCGCCTAAGCATAAAAGGCATGACCTGGCGGTGAAGAGCCTCCATTGCAAGAGCACCTGCCTCTGCTTCCCTTGGGGAACACTTGGGATCTCTGGCTGCAATGATTGGCCTCCCATATAGTGCTTGGAACTGGCACAGGTGACAACAAAGACTTGCATATGCTTTAGGCCATGATGCTTGTTATCTGCACTTGAGCAGCACATACACTGGACATGCTGCAAGCTGCCGGCTCTACTGACCTGCCGCTCCGAGCCCAAGAACCCAGGCATGAGAAAGTCAAACAAGGACCAGAGCTCCAACACGTTGTTCTGCAGGAGTGTATTTCCAATAGATGAGAACAGGATGTGGAAAGACTGACCAGGGCATGAAATAGGCAACAGGTAGCACATAAGCAGCTCAATATGCAATCAGCTAACCTGGATGGGGGTGCCCGTGAGGACAAGCCTGTGACGAGCATGCAGACGTTTGGATGCTGAAGCAATCTTTGACGAAGCTGACTTGATGACATGGCCCTCATCGAGACAGCAGAACTCAAATGAGCAGGTCTCCAGCCAGGCTACATCTGCACGCAGTGTCTCGTACGAAATAACCAGCAGCACGCGAGGGCCCACTTGATCGCGGAGCTTTAGCCTTGCGGCTGGAGGGCCTGTGAACTGCAGAGCTTGAAGGGCGCACTTGGAGACAAATTGCTCTACTTCCGAGGCCCAGTGCCCCACCAGCGTTGCTGGGCACACCACCAAGGAGGGGAGCTCGGACTGGTGTGACTCAGCAGCTATCATGGCTATGGCCTGGAGCGTCTTGCCCAGTCCCATGTCATCACAGAGTATGCCGTGAAGGCCGAATCGGCAGAGAAATGCAAGCCAGTTTACACCTTCTTGCTGATACCGCCTAAAAGATGCTCGCAGTTGCATGGGCAGCTTGTAGTCCGCAATGGACCTGTTGTCCAGCAGTTGCTCCAGAAAAGAGACGTCATGGGAAGTCCACTTGGGCAATCGTGCTGGCGATGGCAAGCCCCGTGCAAGCAGCAGAAGCGGCACCAGCTGCGCAAATGGCTGCATTGCTGCAGCCCGGAGTGCAGGCGAGGAGTGCGCCATGGCAGGCAGGATTGCAACCACCAAGGCGCCAGCCCAAGCTGCCAAAGTGGCCCCTAACATCTCCACCACCTCGTGTACACACTGGATGGCACCTAGAGCGCAACATTCGTTCTCCTCGGACAACATGGGCAGCACAAGCTCCACCACTGCTACAAGGACTTCCTCGTCACTAGGCAAGGCCATGGCTGCTATAGCGTTTGCAGCTGCTGTGCGGACCACTGGCTCACTGTGACCAAGCGAAGCTGCTATGGCAGGCAGCAGTTGCAGCAGGCGGGCATGTAGCTCCTGATTTCCAACCTGTGCGACCACCTTGGCCAAGATACTTGCCAATCGCAGGCACTGCAGTAGGCCTGCTGCGGGCTTCGCACGCAGCTCTTGTGGAAGTTGGATGTCCTGCCACCTGACGTAAGCATTCTGCTGATCAGTGGGGAGAGTAGCAGCTGGCACTGCTTCAGTGAGGATGTCCCACAAACGGGGCAGTTTTTCGAGCAGCTGACTGCCAGGCAAGTGAGCAGCAAGTGCTCGAAGGGCGGCCTCTGCTCCCCTCTGCGCCACTGAGCCCTGGGCCTTCAGACGAGACCCTGCTTCAGTGGCCCTCATTTCCTTCCCGTCTTGGCCTACACCATCCTCTACTACGGTGGTTGCAAGAACACAGAGATTGCGGATGAGCTTGTCATTGGGCGATGGCTGTCGGTTGCAGCAATGAACCACCACCGCTGCCAGCGCAGTTGCTGCCCTTGCCTGCAGCTCGCCATCCTGTAGCACCAAAGAGAACGAGGTCGTGAGCATGGGAACTGACTACCAAAGCTGTCAAATCAGGGCAGGAGGTGATGAAGTCGGCCTTGCCTGCTGGCGCTTAATTGCAGCCATAAGTGGCTGCAGGACTGGATTGAGTTTTGTGGGCAGCTGCCCACTCAGTGCCAGAACTCCAGCCAGCGTGGCCAGGACATTGATGTGCAAGGTCTGCTGAGTGATTTCCAACTGGGCCATCGTGGCTAGAAGATGCTGGCGCCGTGACTCCACAGCTTGCAGGGCAGCAGAAGAGGAAGTCGTCTTTTTGATTCGTTCCACCAGTGCCTGGACATCTTCCACAGTAGCAGCATCTGGCACCTGGGGCACGTCAATGCCGGCACTCCTAGCATGGACTGCAAGTGCTTGGGCCTCCACTTGCAGCTTCTCATAAGCTTGTGCCAGCTCCGCATAAGGGGCAGTAGAGCCTGGCGAAGGTTTTGCTGCATTGAAGGCCGCGAGTAGCGGCAGTAATCGCTGAGTGAAGGAGTGGAGCTGTTCTGCAACAACTCCTCGGGCCTCCCGAAACCACTCCTCAGTCACCAAGCCCGCAACCTGCAGTAAGGTAACCAGTGTGAGCATCTTCAAAGTGCTTCTAAAGGGGGAGGTTCACAGGTCTACTGGCAGGTCTGGAGCAAAGCACCTGCCGGTGGACTCCATAAGGTGACGAGAGCAGAGCCTCCAGTTGCTCCACCAAAACAGGTGCATGCGGCTCCGGTAGGGTGGCTCCCAAAAGCCCCAGAGCTCTGGCAACCCTCACCCGCATCCCGGCTACTGCGACCTCCCCATTGTCCCCTCCAAATGGCACCTCAGATGACTGCTTGTCCCTCTTCCTATTGGCTTGCACTCTGTTTGCTCCAGAATTGACTGCCAAAGTTGGCACCAGCTGTTTGAAAGCAGGCCCGCTTTGCAGAGCCGTCAAATCTGAAACTGTGCCAACCACTGAAGCTGCTCGCCTCATCCATGCTGCTGCATAAGTAGATGCTGCAGCCACAATGGAAGCAGCTGGTGCCTGCCATGACAGTGTCAGGATACAAAATATGAGACTACTGTCCTTAGCAAAGATATGGAGTGGCGCCCACAATACGAAGGATTCATTGGCAGGCGGCTCACTTGCAACAGCCAACGCCACGCGCTCTCGGATGCATGTACCACAGGTTCACAGCTCTCCACAAGGAGAGTCCGAAATACATGGCCGAGCGCCTCCCCAGCAATAGGGCCCACCCAGAGCAGGCCACCATCCACTGCACTGCTAGCTGCAAGCAGCCTCTCCTGGGTGTGGACGGCCGCAATGTGAGCAGCTTGCATAGAAGTCTGACGAACAGTGAAACTCTAGACAAGCACTGCAAGTAGAGTCCGAAGTTTCTCATCTCTGATGGAGTCGAATCTGACCAGTGTCTGGGTAGCAGCCAAGCGCACAGACTGTAGGGTGTGGCTGAAAAAAGGAAAAAGTCGTGGTGTGAGGATGGAAAGCTCCTCAAGGCCACCCTCCTGCTTCTCCAAGTGCTGTAGAACACCAGGTTGAGTGTAGATCTCGGCTAAAAGAGCCATGACACTAGCCGTAGACGGGCTGAGATCATCAAGCCCATGCAGTACTTCCCAAAGTCTGCGCAAGAACTTAAGGCCTAGTGCTGTCTGTGCAGCCAAAGTGGGTGCACAGGGCAACAGTGCATCTGCAGCAACTGCACGCACATCGTCATCTGCATCACTTAGACCTGCTACGCAAGCCTCCTGTACCCGTGGCAGAGCCTGGGCCACCGCTTCCAGTCGAACTGCTATGACATACTTCATGCCCAGCAAACCACCGTGCCTTACTTCCCATTCAGGCCGGGCCTGCCAACGCACGGCAATACAGCTGCATCAGCGGCGAGACGAGGAGCATAAACATCAACAGATGAGCACATACTGTGATGTACAGTAGAGGTAAACCTGGAGGATGAGGAGGATCGTGAGAGTCTCGTGCAAAAGATCCTCAGGGAGGTGCCTGACCAACGTGCCCAGCACCTGCGAGCCTGTCTCGCGTACAGGTGCCACAACCTGGTCCCCTACATAGTCGCCAAACCTGTGCACAAGCACAGTGGTGTAAGGGCTTGATCACGTCCAAGTCATCATAACTGCTGCATGGTCGCGTTTCACTGAAGCTCACCGATCAAGAGATAAGATGCAGAGCACGCAGACAATGGCATCTTGGAGGAAAGCCACATTTGCTGCCTTGGCTAGGTGCGCGGCAGAAGCTGCCAATGATTCAGCCTCTCCTAGCTCCTCCTTTGCCTCCACCACTTTGGGTGCGACGTCGGGAAAATTTTTGCGTGTTGTCTGCAGCATCTCTGCTTGCACATCTGGCTTGACTGGCAAAGCCTCCTCAGCCTGTTGCTGAACTGGCGGCAGCTGTGATTTGGGAAGACCAGATGGATTGACCTTTGCAGCTGCTTGCTTGTCAGTGGGGTCCAACTTTGACTTGGTCCCAGGGAGACTGACTGTAGCAGGGAGCAGCAGCTCTGACTTCAGAAGGCCAGAGGCTTCTTTTCGTTTCAAGGCTTCTTCTCGTTTTGAAGCGGCGGCCAGTAGAGGAAGGACGAGAGTAGGAACGACGACTGCAGCAGAGGCTGCTTGTGTTGCAAGCAGCTCTCTCAAAGCCATGCACCTGCCATGCCGCACCTCCCAATCTGCACATGCCGGAACAGGGGCACTTGAGCAGCAGTATTTGCAGACAGACTTCCAAGCAGTGCAGAGAGACTCCCAGATTAAATGTCCTTGTTTTTCAGTGAAGGGTGATGGTCCTGGAGCGGACAGGGACTGAACATGCTGATAAGAAGTTCGCCACAGAATGACTCAAATGGCCAGTGCCCCTCATCTGGTAATTTCTCATCAGTGACACCGTCTTGATTGCCAACCTGCAATAGCAGCAGCATTAAGTTGCTACTCGTCAAAGTGTGGTCTCAATCATAGCAAGGCCAATGACAGTGAACCCGTTCGCAACGCAATCATGCTCACTTTGCCGCAACATCATTGAACATTGAGCATCTTGGTACACCAAAAGCACTCCCGCATGAACTGTTAAGAAACCCTATATTCATCGAGGAGAGGCAGCCACAAGGTACCCTTGACACCTGCTCCTGCTGTATTTGCTGCTGGACAGGCCGCAGAGGCCCGCTTGTTGACCGTCTGCTACTTGCAGAGGGCTGGGTCCACCCCTCCTTTGCAAGCGCCTTGGCCTTGCGCTTCAGGAGGTTCTGCTCACGGGCACTCACAGCCCGTGGTAGCATGCCTTCAACCAATTCATGGACACCCTGCTTGCTCGCACCAACCTCACGCTCTTCATTCACAGTTATCTGGGCAACCAAATCATCATCTTGCACCATCTCACTGACATCCACAAAGCGCTCAGCTCCATCCAGCCCTGCTCAGCAAGTCCAAAGACGACGTGTCAGATCAATGCTGATTGTTGTTATCGTCCCAACCCCAAGTAGGATTCGTCGTCGGTCTCTCAACCCTCTTAAGACAAGTGTCTGCCAAGTCAATACCTAATCGGCGGCGAAGATTTCTCTTCTGGTTGACAAGATTTGCAGCAGCGTCGCCTGTTCCAAGGACGACGTCATACTCCTGCAAAGTAGCCTTACATCAGCAAAGCAAACAAGTACAGTCCACCTCGCACCTCAAAGGCGGCGGGAAATCCATCAGATAGTCGGTGGGCTTGCGCTATATTGTTGTTAGCTGCTGCATACCTGGCCTCCGGATGCAAGGAGAGGTGCCCCTGTCTCCAGAACCTGCTGTACGTCGAAGCTGCATTTGGAGCAGCAATGGACTGCATGATAATCCGGAGTAGGAGTAGCAGGGGCCGTAGAGCATACTTGTGTGTGACCAAGGGCTCAAGTACAGGTATGTACCGACAAGTAAGTCCGTGCAGGGAAGTTGCAACGGGTCGGGCAGAAATGTTGGTCCACTGACCAGCTGAGAGTGAGGTAAGAGCTGTCAAAAGCGGAGCCCGATGGGCCTGGCTCAGGTGCATTGAGGATATCCGTTGCAGCTGAGCGGGAGGGGGGAGGTCGTTCTGCCTGCGCAGCAGCAATGAGATCCTGCACTGTTGGGTGGGGCGTGTTCTTGCCGATGCACCCAACAGCCTGCGCAGCAGCTACACGGGTGTCCCAGGTCTTGCTCTCCAGGTAGGGGCGCACCTGCACGCGCGCCAGAATGACTTGTCCGACTGGATGATTGGCTCCCAGACCTCCAGCAAGAATGCAGTGCGGTGCTGCCGGCAGTCGGCTGTGCAGAGTTGCAGATTAGCCCGTATGTTCCTGAGGCTGGCTGCTTTGACCTGCCAGAGTGTGATTGTCAGAGGTGGTAGCTTCTTGAGCTCTAGGTGGGCAGCAGGTCGAGAAGCCTGCAGGCATCAGAGCCCACAGGCGCGGCAGTGCCGCGGCCCGAGCTGGTAGGGAGGTGGAGGGGAGTGGGGGCGTACGCGATGGAGGAGGAGGAGCAGCGTGGAGCGGCTCTCGGCGAGGGCGCCAATCTGCTGGGCCGCCATGCGGCGCACGGCCGCGGTGGAGCCGGCTGGGCGGGGGGCAGAGGAGGCGGCGGAGTCAGGCAAGGCCGCTCTGGTGGAGGCGCGGGGGGGGGGCGGCGCGCGCGGGGCGGAGGCGGAGGCGTACTGTCGAGAAGCGTGAAGAGGCGGTCCAGGCGCGAGGTGCCGCGCTCGGCGGTCGCGGGCGCGGGCGCCGGCGCGGCC